>JANHGB010052834.1:0-53724 GCA_026283785.1 Coracopsis vasa
TTGTTGTGTTCTATTAAAAGGCTTTTCACTGTTGGGTTTTAATAACTTAAGGCAGTATTTATCTCCCCGTACTCTGCCACTCAAATCTGTTCTCCCAAAGAGCAATTACTGTAGTCATTTAATGTGCCTTACTCCAAAATCTAGTCTGACATTAAATACTGCTTGAAATGTTTGGAAGACAGTTAAAAGGTAGGGATGGATCCTTTTCTCATGTAACGTGCTGAAAACCTTCTCTGTGCATTCAATCATCTGGCTTCACAAATCCTAGTGGTACTCTTCTGAAGCTGTTATGGAACATATTGGTTGCATATTTCATTTGTTTCTGGCAAGAATAATTAGATGAATGTTTAATTAAGAGTGATTTTCCTTCATGAATCATGGCCAGCTGACTGAAGGGTTGATGACAGTCCATAATAACCAATAATACATATATCAGAATAACTGACTTGCTAGTATAACAAAATTATACGTACTTTAGAAATACCCCAGCAGAAGGATAAATCCCCAGTCAGTATAAATCAAAGATTCACTGAAGTTGACAGGACTATTTTATTAGAAATCTCTTAAGAATCTGGGCAAATTTATTGAAATATACTTCAAAAAGCTTTCTGCTTTCATCACACTCTCTGACTTGGATTCAAACCTGTGGGAGGTGAAATATTATTGTCCCCCTCACACCACCAGCCCCTCCCTGCACCCAGCTTGCGTTGTCCACCCATTCCCATTCCTTCAGTCCTGCTCATCTCTCCCACCCTGGAGTGCATTTGGTCCGTCCACCTGGGTTGGGGTGTATTAGGACCCTGCACATCAGGAAGGAAACAGTAGCTTCTTCCTCCTCTGTAGCTAAATATTGCCTAACATTGACTAACATGCCTCTGGGGCAGCACAGCCAGGACAAACTCACCATCTCCACTCCTTCTGTACAATCACTGTCATCTTGCAATAGCATCATGTGGCTTCTGTGACACAGGTGAGCTGCCTATGTAGTGACACAGAAGGTCTTCAGAAGAAGGGCTCTAAAGCTGCCTGTGGTGAGGGCAAGCAGGATCTGCAGGCAGCTGAACCTCCAGTCCCTGCACAGGGCTTCTTGTACACTTTGCGTTATACTTGTGTACTGAAAATGGCCAATATCTTGTCAAAACTGGTTTTGTCTGATGCATTTCTGTAGTGACTCATAGTTTACATGTTTATGTCATTTAGGGATGTTTCATTACCTGTTTTTTATATAAGCACCAAGTAAAACATGTATATGTTTCCTATAAGATGGAAATTCATGTTCTATTGTGAAGAAAATTCAGTTATTTTACAGTCCACATTTTTCTCAGTTTTTCCAATTAATCTTATTGGTTATTAGGACCAATATGTACATGTTCGTTCCCAGTCATTACCAATTACTTTGGACTGTGAAACATTTGCTTGCTCTGGGGTACCAGCAATGAAACAGTGATTAACTGAGATAGTTGCTGCTTTCCCTCGAAAGCTAAAGAACAGGATTATGCTCTTTTGATAAAGTAATAGGCTTAAATCAATTTAATGTATTTAATAGGAACCCTTGATAATACAAAGACACCTCAAAGCCTTCACTGCGAACTTTTCCAATTACTTCAAAACTGCAGACAACGAAGACAAATGAAATTGCAATTCAACAGTTGTAACAGAAAGGGTAACGGATGAAATCTGCCTAGAATCAAAGACTGTGTTGAATGACTGTTTTCTAATTGGTGATCATTGTAATTTTTCTGACATCGGCAGAATACTTTGGAAACTTAAGCTCTCCTGTGAGTTAAGCAAGTGGTATTATCCTCATTTCACACACCTGGAATACAACCTACATTAAACTTGGACCTCCTCTTTCCCTCAGAGACTCTGCCTGTTTCCATCCAACATGTTTAATATCAGATCTAATGAAAGCAGTAAGGGTGGCAAAGGCAAGGCATTCCTCTCCTTCACAGAACCTGAAAAAGAAATGGAGCCATAGTTTCTGAGGCAACTTCACGGGCTTTTGCAGGCTTGAAGCAGTGGCACGTTTGGCTCAGTAAGATCAGTTGTCAAAATACGTCTTTACCAAGAACTTGGTGCTTACAGCAGGATTTAAATGGATTATGGATCATTCTGTCCAAAAAAAAAAAAAAAAGAATATCTTTTTTCCAGTGGTCACCTGTAATTGGGCACTTTCTCAGGGAGCATGTGTGTCTGAAATGTCAAAGAGATGGGCATCTCACAGAGAAAGCAGCTGTAGCTGCTGTGCTTTAAATTGCTGCTGATGCTCTCTATCCTCTTTAAACAGTCACCCATCTACTGAGACCTCTGGGTTCAGTTCCTCTCAACAGGAGTTCATGCTTCACCCTGTCTGAGGCAGGCAGGACCACAGGAGATTTTGGGTGACTCACTGGCACACCCCTTCTTGTAAAACAATTATTTCCACTGTGATCCAGGTGGATAGCACAAAGGTAAACAGGAATCAATACTACATGACTAAAGCATAAATGATGAAGGAATGAGATCCAATTAATTATTTTAAATTATATGTAGTCCTTCAAACAATGTGAAATGTAGAAAAAAGCTATCTGTAGGTACCAGAGCCCACATGTCCCCTGGTCTGTAGGTTTCAGGTGAATAGATGTTTGACTCTTTAAAGAGTCACCTGAGATGACAGAGACCTTGAGACACAGTGGCCCTTCTCTCACATCTCAGTTTCTTTTCTGTCACTACCCAAAGTGACACCTGTTTTGGATCCTACTTGGAGCATCTCAAGAGTCCAAGCACTTAACATGGGCTGCATTTCACTTAGTCCCTTCTTTCCGTATTTATTTGTTGACTGTGAACCTGTTAAAGGACCATTAGGCTCCTGTAGGAGCCTGAAATTGAACTCACACCTCTGACATCTGGGATACTCAGAAATACTGGGTGTTAATTTCGCTATGCAATACTCAATATAATCGCTCTAGTTTATTTAAATGTCTGTTTGTTACCATGTCTACTTTTACAGAAACAAATTTCCCCTCCTTCCTGTGATTTGCCAAATGCCTGTCTCTGTCTCAATCTTTCTAACAGTTGGCCAAATACTGTCTGCTTGTACAAAGTCCTTTTATTCAGTACCCAATTCCAGCAGAATCAGGGAATTCACCCAATACTCTATGTTACTAAATACAGTGCCTTTTTTCTCACACATTAAATTGGATTAGGAGCAGTTTGCTACTTCACGGAAGTTTTGTGAAGGTTAATCAATCAATATTCTGAAAACCTCAAAGTCAGTGGGATAATACTAAACAAGAAAAATTGAAATGGATGAAATCCTAATGCATCAGTCTGAAGTCTGGAGCAAAGCCAGAGAGAGGAACACTGTGACAAGGCTTCAGCTCGGAGCAGAAGGGTAACAGAAAGGAATATAGAGCTGTCTTTAAACATTTTTGAAAGAGTATCTCATCCCATGAATTGACAAAGCTGTTGCCATGTGAAAATGGGCAGGAGCTATATTTACTAGGTTTTACCTCTTGTCAGCTGCAAAAGGGATAAGTTAGGTAAACTGCATACAGTGATTTACAGCTTCTGCTTGATTTTATTTTTCATAGATGATGGGGAAGGAAGAGGGAGGGCTGAAAGGGAGGGCAGTGATCTAAAATACAAACAACCAAAACAATTACATAGCTTTATAAGGTTAACCTATTTCTGCTTTCAGACAGGAGGGAGGCAAAGGACCTTATTTATTGCCTTAGATTGCCTCTGTCTACAAATCTCAAGCACACTTAACTCCACCCTGTCTTCTGGGCAAAAAGCAACTGTCATGAAGTCCATAAATTTAAAGCTTAAGTAATTCTTATGTTAAGGTAAGCCCAGAAACCACCCACTGGTGAGGGTTAATTGCTACTGTGCATTATGAGGAAGAGGACTCACTCCTGTAAAACCGTAAGGTCTTGTTTTTCAAAGGTTTGGGGAGGGAGTGGCTGGGATTTTGATTTATTTTTTTATTTACTTTTAACAATAAATACTTTCTGTGTACTTTAACCTGTAAAGAAGCATATCTAAAGAGTGAGCTTAAACAGGTACGCTTGCCATGCCAACAAACAATCACTGGTGTTTCTTCAAGCTGCTGCTGAAATACTGCTTTAAATTCTCCGAAAGAAGGTGCTTTAGCATACCATGTGCAAGTGAATTATTATTTTTATGGCTACCTTTTGTCTATGCCAGTAGAAATACAAATATATATAAATAAAGCTGGCTTGAGTTGAAAGGCATGGTTGCTAGGTAGCCACTGTCATGATAGTGAAGGTACCAGTGAAGCACAGAGAGGTGAGTCCCTCATAATTGTAGAGATCCAATTTTCATCCTCCTTGAAAATGAATCTTTTCTTTTTCTATACAGATGACAAGATCACCAGCTCAGCAGGAAAAAGTCTGCAGAAAAACACAAGCATGAGGCTTTATTGTGTCTCCCTGTAGACACACAAAGGTTTTCAGATGCTTCCTAGAAGTGGGTGGGCAAATGGGGAAGGAGCCCCTGCACTTTAATTATGGCAGGATGGTTACATGTAATAACAACGGGTGGCAAACACAAGCTGCTTCTAACTGTCAGTGCTGCATGTTTACAGTATTAGCTGATAGAGGAATTAAAAAAAACAACAACACTGGAGCACAAATCTGATTCTTCTTCTTTCAAAAGCTATGGGAGCAGCTGTGGTATGTGGGCCTCAGGTAAATCGTGACTTTTGAGGTTCTTGTTACTCTTCTGTACAGTGATGGTGTTAAAAGACAGTGAAGTATCTGACTGTGAAAATAAATGCTGCTAATCAAGGCACACCTAAACTTGAGACGTTTCTGGGCTCTTTGGTGTAAATGGATAACAGTCTAATCAGAGGTTGAATGGAATTCCTTTCCATTTTTAAAAATCGTGTTAAGCCAATGGGGCTGGAAATATGTGAAATCACTGCAAGCTATTTACTTTGATCCTGCTAAAGTTTTCCTCTCATCCTCTGGACAGGGAAATTACTCTGCTTATTGCAGCTATACCAGGAACTGAAACCAACCCTGGACTGGATCTTGAAGCACAAGCAATTATTTCTATTTATTTACAGTTTGTGTGCATGTCATATTTTATTATATGTTCTGAAGAGACGGCTGCTTTTTAAACATTTACTGACTGAAACAATAAACCATAATTGCTCTGGTAAGGAACTCCTTACTTTGCAATTTGCTTCAAAAAAAAATCCTGCCCTATCTCCTGGGGTGTGAAAGATTCAGTCAGACTTCATCTGCAGGAAAGATGAAAGCAATGTAGGAATTGCAAGTACAAGGAGTCAAGGATCCCTTTGCAGAGTATGTTTTGCAGAGGCATGCTGCAAATGTAATGATGTAGTCCAAAGTCAAGATGTTGATTAATCAATAGGATGGAGTTATCAAATATTTCCTCTTTGCAAATGATGACTTCCTACGGATCCAAGACTGTTATAATACATACAAGGTGCTTTCTCAGAATCTTAAGTCTGTTGGGGAAAAAAAAGTGCCATATTTGAAGCAGCAGAAGTTGTACATTGTAGATTTGGGTCCCTGTGTGGAATTCTGGATGAGCGGTCTGAGAAACTGAAACTTGCAATTCATTATCCTCCAAACTCCAGCAGATTACACAGCAAAGACTAAAGGTTTTGCAGGAGGGAGACTTGAATCTTGGGATTCAACTGGTCTTTCAAAGCCTTCCCCTGTTATCCTGGCAACGAGCCTCAGTCCTGACCTGAAGAGACAGCTCTTGTGGCAGAGAAGCTGTTATGACCACTCAGACCATGGTTTTCTGAGAAGACAGCAAAGAAGCCAGACAATTACGTCTGGGTCAGCTGCAAGACCACAAACCTCTAAACCACCCATTCTCAAAGGTTTAGCTGACCTGCTGTTGCGCAGCTGGCGAGGTGGCGGGTGAGTAGGGGCATGGGTGGGCTGGCAGGGCAAGGCTGGGCAGGGAGTGCTGGCAGCAGGGCACCACCCCAGGCAGGCTGCTGCTGAAAGGGAATGAGTTTTGACAAGGGTCTTGCAGGCTCTTCAGGACTGCATTACATCCCACCAGTGTTACAGCAAGCAGACTGCTTGTTGGAGCACCTGGAAGAGAGAAAAAGCAGAAATGTCACATTTTCATTTCAGGCACAGCAAGAGAAGACTCGAGGACTTGCACAACTCTGCTGGGTAGGGATAACCGTGTCTTGTCCACCGTGGCACTCCATCCAGGCTGTGATTGATCTGTGTTCTTCTTAGTTGAAACAGGCAAGCATAAGGCTTTAAAGCTGGCACAGTGCGCACACTACCAGTGGGAGACTTACTCAGCTAACCCTCAGGAACATCTGGAGAGGCCTGCACTGCATTTCAGGTAGCCTTATTTTCTGGTCAGCTGGTAAAACTCCCCAGTTGATTGGCATGTAGGGAGTTAATGAAGTTACTGCTCAGTTAGCTTCTTGGTTTATCAGCTTCATGTCAATCTTTAGTTAAGACAATGGTTAACCACTTATCTCACTAAAGTGTGAGGTGTGGCCTCATGAGCAGTTATTTTCACTGGAAACAGTATCTACAGCAAATACATTGGTTATGCAGCTCTAGTAGATGATTCAGCAGCTATGGGTAAGTCTCTTGCTCTGGTGATGGTGTGAGTGAGAGAGCTCACAGCTCTCCAAGTTATGTGCTGAGTGGTATGCTGGTCAAATGTATGACTTAATGACAAGGCAACCCAGTTATCAATGTCGTTGATCTGTTGCACAGCATTAAAACAGTAATTCAGAGGATACTTTAGTTTTCAAAGCACTGCAACACACTCATAAAATAATGCTGACAACATGACTAAGAGCTAAATAGGCCCTATCCATATTTTATGGCTGGTGAACATAAGCAGGAGAGGAAGACAGACACACAACGCAAATCATCGGTGGCAGAGTGGGGACCAGGAAAGAGGTCTCTGGTACCACCCATGTCTGTGCTCACCATCTCAGGACCACTCTTCCAGCGTGGGACTGCTATTTGCCTCTTAGTGGTAGGCCTCATTTAAAAGGAATAAGAGTAAAATGGCACTGACAGCATCAGAGACCTTTTGGCATGACGCCCAGTGTGGGTGCCAGGCTGTCTCTCCTCCTTTCTGAACCAAGGATGCTGCTTTCATCCTGGGGCTTGTTTCTAATGTGTTTGTAGCCCCATGTCCTGATGGTGGCATGTGTGGAAATTCACACTTCTGATATTGCAAAAGCTGCCTGAAACATGTCACAGCGGGACCCCTGGTTTTTCCCTCATTCTGACATTCCCAGCAGATTAATGTCATTTCCAGACCTCTGTAAAGTATAATATCAGCATCTGATGAAAATGCAAGCAGATGCTGGTAACTGAGGATCGTACATGTGTTGACTTTGAGGCTTTCTCAGGGGTAGGAAAAGACATGATTTCTCATGGGTTTACCTCCTGCACACCAGTGATGAGCACTTCCAGACAGAGATGCCCCAGCTGCAGAAGTGCAGCCGCCATCTGCACTCTGCCAGAGCTGCTGGTTGTCTCACGTACCACCTCAGTAAGAAGCAATTGATTATGCTGTAACATCTGATAAACTCTCTCCACCTAAACGTGCATTTTGGAGAAAGTATCTTTTTGATCAAACAGTGTCTCCCCGGATTACTGTCAATCCGAATGAGTTTTCTCTGAATGGGCATGGTACTGCCTGACACAGAACCATCAGATTTTTCTCGAACTGCTTGGACAAAGTGGAAAAGCATCATAAGATTTGACAGCAGCCTCAGCAACAAACAGAACATTTTACAGGGACTTGTTAACCATGCTGAGTTTTGCTGAGTAGATTCACACGTGACCAGTGCTCGTCAGGCTCTGAGTAGAGTTGCTGTAGGTGAGGTATGGAGATTTCTACTTAAGAAACAACATATATAATAGATATTTTGCATGTTTGATCTTCAGAAACAATTATAAAATGCAATAGCAACCTTTGTATGGGCTTCTTAATGGATGGCTAAATAAAGTTGAATAAATTCTGTGAGTCTGGATAGGAAAGATTATAGCAAAAAGTGCTGCTAGTTAAGATAAGCAATCAGTCCACAGTCATCAAGACATTAGTGATTACTGAGGCTAAAATCTGAAATCAATGCACAGTCTCTTTTAGAAGTATGTCTAGCTACTTGAAAGGTTTATTGTTTTATTTCCCTGGTTCCATCACAGCCTTTCACATTGCTGGGAAATGCACTAACATAGCAAAACTTTCAACCAAAATAAGAGGTCTGAGAACGCCGTGGATAGACCTGTCTCAGTAGCTAGATGCAGAGTGTGAAACTCACCTCTCCATACATAGAATTGGTAAATACATTTTCTTGCTTTGACTTAGCTTGTAAATAGTTGTTCACATGTAAAAATAAGAGTGACAAAAGGCAGCTAGTGATTATTATCAAAACAAGAAATGTTTGTATTTAGATAGGGATAGAGGAAAGATTCTCTTTGATATTTGTATATAATTCTGGCAATTAGAACTGTGTCACTAATTATCCACCTTTATAAGATTTTGGAATAATTCCCAAATCTCTCCCCCATTCCACATCCTAATTAGCTCCTACTTCCCTGTCATTGACTCCAACTGTAAGAATCAACTTAAGCTAGTATAGCCAAATTTTAGACTGCTTCCTCCAGCAGCTTGTCATAAAGTCCTGTAATAATGTCACATTTTACTGTATCAATCAACATTATGCAGATGTTAGCCATCAGTTACTAGCCGTCTCTTCTCACTGCCAACTATCTTCAACTAGTTCTAGGCAACATTTATAGAATACATTTTCTTCTGCTATCACAACATAATAAAGGGTGCAGACTTCCAAAATGAAATTCTTCCAAAATGAAACTTCATGATAGACAATCCTGGGTGCTAAAAATTCATGAAATTTGAGATTAACAACCCTTACACAAATGGTGAGCAAGGACAGTCATAATCCTGCAGTGATAAAGCTTGTTGATTTTCTTGTATAAAGCATGCATGCCTCACTTTTAAAATGAGGCAACAAGTAGTGGCTGGTGGTGACAAAATACAAGGAGCTTTGAGGGGGTGCCTGCCATATACATTTATTTCCCACTGACGTATCACTTTGAAATAAATGTTAGTTAAAAAAAAAGGGTCACAGGTTTTGGAAATGAGTTGCTGGGAGATGCTTAAATTACAATGAAAAAGTTAAAGAAACCCTCAGCCGCTGAAGGGCAGGGGAATTGCCTGCCCCCAGAATACCAATTTAACATTATGATGAGAGAACTGTCAAGGTCATTGGTGGAATTCAAGGCACTGAGCAAGTGAAGTAGGCAAGTTTTGCCTCCCAGTAATAAGGAAACCCAAATCAGACAGCAAGTGATTATGGAAGTGTTTCGCACACTCTAGAATATGAACACATAATAAACCAAATGTGCAAGAACGGCTTCTGTACTTTTGGTATTAGCTGTATACTCTTAGATATGAATGCAAAAATGAGTCACCATACTTCAACATGTTTTTCCCTCTTAAAGCAATTTACATACTAGATAAAAGATGCCTATTTTTAATATATATGCATATAAATTCTTTTTTCTATAGGTGGCAATTCCACCGTGTGAGCTAATGGTGCAGGTGGCTGTGCTGGACCCTCCCAGGGGGCTGTAGCGAGGGGAGCTTTGCCCTGACTTCTCTGTGCCTTTCCTTGCAGCATCTCGCCGATGCAGCAGCACTGAGATGATGTTTTTCTTAGATGTGTTTAAGCTGTCGTAGCTTCATGCTGTGAGATTTACTGATACAATCCTCTGCAAAGGTGCTCAGCAGTAGCTGGACTAAGTAATGCCATTTTCTCTCTCTAGTTACTTCAGCAGAATGGGAGTTCCTTAAGTGCAAATGCTGAATGGTGCTCAAGTCAAATGTTGATGCTCTTCCTGAAGTTAGCTGTCATTACAAGCTCCTTTTTTAACATGAAACTTGGTAAGGAAACAGATGGAGGTTGCTTGGGAGATTCTGTCGTGTTTTGGACAGTGTGCACATGCACATAGAAAGCCAGTTGCTGGTCACACTTGATTTCCCGTGACTTTGATAGTAGTTACAGTACTGAACTGCTGCGAGTAGGATAAGATTCTAGCACCTAATGTGCATTGGACCAGTTCTTGGAAGCCTGCCTTTGGTTTCACTGCAGCTTTTACCATTTTACCCATTTCTTTGACTTTCCCTGATATCTTAGAGAGACTGATGCATAATATATGCATAATATACTGCTGGGTGCCCTTAGTACAACAAGGAAATCCGCTCTGCTGTATCAAGGTCCTTAATGAACCCCTCAGGACAAGGTGTGTGTGGCATGGGGGTCTCAGGTGCACATGAGAAGCTGGATTCCCACAAGTGCTCAGTACCAGCAGCAAGGGCCAGATTTCCAGATAAGTTTAGCTGCTTGCAACTTTTCTTTTGCAACCAGTAAAAAAGGATCTGACTAAAAACACAATGGGAACTACATGTCGAGGGCTTTACAGAGAATTGCCCACTTAGTGCCTCAGCAAGAGGTGAGCTCATCTGAAAATTCAACTCCAGATGTGGGGCTGAATACTCGAAAATTTAACCCGGATCTCCATTGAAAATCTGGTTCTGTTAGAACATCTGTCACTGAAATGGTAATCAGACTATTATCCATGTACAATTTTACCATTTACATATTTTAATGACTCTTGACTCTTTCAAGCAACTTTGAGAATGTATTTTCTTCAAGTGCGATGGATATGTTTTCAAAGGCAAACCCAGCTTAAATGCTAAAGCCTCCATCTGCCCCATGGACCACTGCAAACCAACCAGGTGCTGTTACCTCAGCCACTTCTTCATTTGTGGATGGGGATCACTGAAGCAGGAGGGAGCCATGAAGTATGTCCCTGGCTGTGACCAGTGAGAAGCTCCTGGACTGCTGGGCTCCTGACTATCCAACTCACCCATCTTGTGGGGATGAGAGTCAGGGTTGCTGCCAGAGCCCGCAGGGATCATCCATGATTTCTCCAGCCTGGGAAGATGCTGATGCCCACTTAAGCCAGGGAGGAGGTGACCTACCTCTTGAAGGGCTGCAAAAGGAACAGGGGAGATTAGCCTCACTTCTCAGGTTTTTGTGAATTTCCCTCCTCCCCATGTGAATCATCTGCTATAATATCAGGCAACAAAGAAAATAAACTAGCTTCTGGAAACTCATCCCTGTACATTTTCTCTAGATGCATCCTTATATGCTAAGGGCAGGCTGAGCCTTGTGCTGGTAATAAATGAGGGAAGTCATCATGTTGATGCCCTGAGATACTGACTGCAAACAACAAGCAGGATTGCTATTTTGCTGCATGAGGAGGATTTGCATACACGTGTTTATTTGTGTAGCTGATGGTCTCCTTTGTTTGCATGAAACAGAATTTGCATATACAAGTCTCTCATTAAATGCACACCTTTATCCAAAACTGGTATGCAAATTGTAGGATAGCAGGTGTTAGGGGTATACAACATGACTTTTACGGCTGGCCAGATCATATATGGGGATGTCCGATTCTCAGAGGCCAGCCTGTGCTTGCTGAGCTGACAAGTTCAGTCTTTTTATTTATAAACAGAAAAGGATATTCTACCTGGAAGTAAATGAAATATAAACACTAGGCAGTCTAATGCCATTTTTACAGTCGCTTTTAACCAGGAAATAATACATCTTGCTTCTGCTTAGCTATAAAATAAAACCAAGATGTGAACATATGCCAATTCTACAAGCTTCCTTATAACCTACTTAGTCACTGTTATGAACACTTCTTTAAGCATCCAATTACATTCATTGTACGGCTTCTTTCACAGTTTGTGTTTAAGCCAACACCAAAATTCACATAAACTTTACATTTATCCCCATTTGACCCTGACCTGCCAATCAGGTGCACAAATCTCCAATCTCAGCATTTGTGTGAAGCTCCATTGCCTCCAGTGGTGCACTGTGCCGAGACATCAACATCTCCTTGCGTAAGAGGGTCTCCAGGTTGAAGGTCAGAGCATATGTGAGAGCTGGCATCTCTTATTGTAAGTCCCACTGGTGTCTGCTGTTGCTCTGACCTAGCCATGGTACCAGTCCTTGATCCAGCGTGTTTCTTTGGTTTAGATGAAGTCTTCACCATGCATGCCTCCTGAGCAGTGAGTCCTCCTCAGTCCTGTGTTCCTGGCTGTTTTCTCCAGTCAGCAGCTGCATGACAACCTTGGAGAGGCTCAGGGCTGTAGCCCACATCCCCTATTTTGTGGTGAACCCCTTGACTACAGCTCAACACTGTCTTCAAGCACTTGCTGCAAATTCTTCTGTAGCATTGCGTTCCACCTGCTTGCCCAAAGCTTAGCCCCTGCCTGCAGAAGTATTTTTAAAATACCCAGAGACAGCAGGCGTATTTAAATATGACCTGTCTCGTCAGTATTTCTTCATGGCTAAGCGAGTAATAAGCCCATCCTGATTTGGCTACCGTAAATCACATTTGTAGGCACCACATCTTGGGTGTCTAAGCTAGGCATTTGGGATTGTGGTAGATGGCAGGTACCTAACATACGTGCTGTGTTAGAGCACCTATCTATCTCCTCCATGACCTAAGCCTGAAAGCCTTGTTTATTCCTGTGCACCACAGCATACTTAAAACTGACTTCTGAATGTGCTAGAACTTACTATAAACAGGTTTATCGGTGTACTTATTCAGGTTACAGCTGAAGAAGGAAAAGATAAAAATAGCAGTATACTTGTGTGGTACAACAGAAGATAATGGAAGATGATAATTGAAACACAGCTCTATATAGGGAGTAAAAAAGAAAAAGGCATTTATAGACAGTCTTCAAAATGTATTAATAGTGAGCAGCTCATTAATTTCAAGTTAGCACCGGTCCAAATAGCTTGAAGCTAATACTTGAATTTGTGCTGCTTTCTCTGAAGTGATGTTATTATTCAATGATGGCTATTAGCAAACAAACCAACCCTGATATTAGTGATAGAATTAGTGTATGGCTACTTTAGAAACAAAAGTCTGCCAGCTATACTGCCTGCAAAAATAAGGACTTGTGCCATTTTTTCCTTTGAGGGAGGGAGCCCTACTATTCACATTTTGTTTTGGTGTGACATGACCTGCTGCTTCGCCTGACATTTCCACCTGAGCAGCATTTACCATGTGGTTTGAATAATGTAACTTGCTCAGTTATGGTGACAGTATGTCAGAAAATACTGGAAAACCTGATGCCTTTTGATAGCGTTTTGTAAAGAGACCTGGCCGACACAGATAGAGAGGCTGAAGCAATATTTTGAAGTTAACGAGACAGCACAAGAGAAAAGAGTTACAGTTCAATTGCATTTTAAAGGAGCAAACACGCAGTTTGCTGGATGGTTTGAAGGTTCCCCAGGGCTCTGCTGATACAAGATTTGCACAAATTATAACATTTCTATAAACTTCAACCTCTAGTTATTGATGGGGAGCTCAGACTTCAGGAAATAAATGAACATGAAGCTGAAGCCATTAAGCAAGCCATCAGCATGCCACCAGTCTTAAAGCAGTGCAGATTAGCATAGAGATTCCAGGCTGAAAATGTGGTAGGGGTAAACATGTGAGACAGGACTCACATTTCACTGAAACCTTGACATTTCAGTACCTGTGGATACAGCGGTAACAGATGCAGTAGAATCAGAGAGTAGAGAATCAGGGGGAAGCACGAGGCATAAAAATGATGTGACCAGCAAAGTGTTAGAGGCAAGACTCCATGCTGGCAGGCACATATTGATTGAAAGAAAAATATCCATACTTTTAATGGATGAAGATTTAGAGACAATTAAGATAGAAGGTGAAGTAGCAAAAACCAGGAAACTGCTTTTTGAGGAAAAGAAAGGGCCAATGAAGTGAGTATACCGAAGAGGAGAATAAGAACAGAAAGAGATTGCTTGTAAGGGAAGATAGAGATGATACTGAGTTGGCTGACAACTCTTCAGTCAACCATTTTTGAAGAAAAAAAAAGAAAAGTATTTTTCTAATTATGTTATATATTACCCTGTGTGCATTTTCCTAGAAAAGTTTATTTTAATAGCACTTCCTTAATTAAAAACATGCTCTGTCTTCTCCCAGCCAAAATGAAACACATTTTTTAGTAGCTAATTATTCCTTTGAGGTGGAGTGACTAGAAATGAGGAAAGTCCATGAGGAGTGTGGCATGAGGGAAAATACCTTTGCTGAAGTTTTCTTTCTACATTGTTGAATCTTTCCATTAAATAAAAAAAGTGAAGGGAAATATTTCCCTTGGTGAAGAAAGCAAAAGCTATTTTGAAATTTTGAAATTTTAAGCTGTTTTAGGATTTAAGGGAAGCTTTTAAGGAAAAAAGAAAAGAAAAATATTGAAGCTCTTCAAAAACAGCATTTGTGATGTGCCAGACACACAGGTGAAGACAGACATGCTCCTAGAGTTACGCATTTCCCTTGCTACGTACATGTGACTTTGCATATTACATGCGGAGTGGATATAAACCATTTTATATCAATTTTTCATAGGTCTAAGTACACAGACTAGAGGAAAAGCAAGGAAGGATCAAGAGTTACTCACATTCACCATTTTCATTTAGGTTAGTAAGGCAGGCCTGATGCATATACCCTACTGCTAAAGCCATGTAATGGCAAAATAATTTCTATTTGACTGGTGACAGAGAGCACTACAATAGCTTATTTATCTGCTCTGCACATAGGCGTGAAGCAAAGCATCGCTATCTGAAGCCATAAATGGTTCTTAGACTTCAGCAAATTTGGCACTCTGTTGCGGTGCTTCAGTGACTCTTGCTGCTCAACAGCTACACAAATAGCCCGAATGCAAACACGTTACCTAATCAGGTATCTGTGTACTCAAGAGATATCAGAGCCTACAAACATATACTTTGATAAAGGAGAGTTCATGGTCCAGATATTCGTTCTTATAGAAATGCATTAAATAAAGTTGAAAATGAAGAAATTAGCACATGACCATGCAACATGTCAGCAAATTGCTGCAAACAAATGTGGCCTTGAATATACAAATATATGTATCTATCTTCCAAAACAGGTCTCTGCCCATGCATTAAAGAGGAGCAGCTCAAAGAGGGCAAGAAAGAGATATCCAAATACACACAATCATCTTTTTACACCAGTAAAACGTTTGGGCTGATGTAGGAATGCTGCAGAAATTATGAGACCATGTGTGTTCTGGAGGGGAAAAAACAAAGAAAGAAAGACTCCAGAGGAGTGAACAGAATTTTCTTTGGGAGATCTGGTACTGAGAGCCACAGAGCAACTTCTGCTCTTTTTTCAAAGCTCTGTTTATGACACTTTCTGATAAATTAGTGGCAAGTCTGTCTTCCTTTATTAATCTTCTTTTATCTTCAACTCATATTTAAACAGAAATGGAGGCCTATATTGTGCTTTTCTCCCAACAAATAAATGTTTATACTAGCAGAAATGCACAGTGTCAGCACCTACTTTTGAATAACAGAATAGGCATCATGAATTTCCATTCATCCTGAGACATCAGCATTATTTACATCAGATTATTAAAGTGTCTCCTACAGATAAGCAGACTTAGAGTATAAAAAAATTGGAAGTTAAATACAAACATAAATAAAGAGAATGCCTGCATGTGAGCACTCATTTCAAAGGTGATTCCTTTAAGAAGTGCAGATCATGGGCATTTTATTGATACTCAGGAAATAGAAAAACTATTTATTTTACACCCATAATCAGGGTTTGGGCAGTTCTGTGGTTCCTGAATAACATGACCATGGTGCAGATAGCCTTTACCCAAATGCTGCATGTCAGAAAATGGCCACTGACAAAGTAAACAGAAAGATCTTTTCTCCAGCATCAGCCTTCATTGGGTGGCTAAACCAGTGTGCCCACTGCCTCAGTTTCCTTTCCCCTGCTCTCTATGAATATACAGAAATCTAGATGGCTATCCCTTTTTCAGACTGGTGTATTAGACAACATAAAACAAGCATAAATGATTTATTTTTTCCTTTCATACACTAAGAATAATCCTTTCCCAATTCCTTGTAATTTGAATAACAGTGAGCTGAAGAAACCAAGACAGTGTATTTTTTCTTCCTTGTCTCTGATTGGCTTTTCTCTGGACCCAGTAAATCCTTTTAATCCTTTTCTGGGCTCAAAGGCTTCTTCAGCTCTTTTTATCCGGGCTTCTGACTCCAAGACGTTTCACCTCAGGGTCCTGGCTGAGGGTTTTCCACATTACACGATCCTTCCCTTCCTCTTCTTTGCAACCAAAGACACCATCATTTCGGGGTAGCAACGCCAGTTTACAGCCTCACCCAAACCGGCACAAGCTGCAGCGGGTATGGGTCAGCCACCTTCAGTGTGCAGCCATCCCTGGGACTGTCCATTTGCAGAAGCTGCCAGCAGCTGTATGTCAGGGAGTCACTGCAGTCTCCCGGCAAGGTGTTGAGCATCTCTTGCATGATGCAGCAGCTCTCGCCACTGGGACTTGGGTGGTGCATGGTGGTCCTCTTGACCTGCTGGGAGCAAGTCTGCTCTCTCATAAGGAAAGCATGGCAAAACTGGATCAAACACTCACAGTAATTCAGGGCCTAAACGTTGCATTGGCCGGTCTTTCACATGCTGCTGATTTAAAGTTACTCCTACTACCTGATTGCAATCATGTGTCTGGGCACGCATCTGTACCACGGATGCAGCTTACAGCAGTGTATCACAATCCCCCTAAAAGCCTCAGTGGATAAAAGGCACAGCCACCATCCTTCCCTGCTTTCCTGCCTGATTTGACTGCTGCTTCTGAAGTCCTCAGTGCAAGTGAAGGAAAAGTATGATCCTCTGATCATACTGCTGAAACTCTTCTGATATTATTTTTAGGATTCAGACTACTTTTATCTTTTGAAATGAAGGGCTGAATGTTGACTGGAAAATTGAAAGCATTTTATTTAAATTTAATAATTCCCAAATGCTACAATTTTAGAAGTTAACACCCTGAGGATAAATTAGATGATTGCAAGTCTTGTTGATGTGTATGCGGGCTGATCTAATTGGCCCATGACATTAGACGAGTTGTAATGAAAAGAAAGAATCAATGTTAAATAAGTTCTACATTAATATACATTATCTTGTCTAAATATTTATTTTTCATAAAGCATTTGTGATACTATTGGGAAATTTTTAGATATGGATGATTAAATATACTGGAGGCTAAAGTACTCTGTCAATGCACAAGTTAAGGGCTTGATCCTGGAGGACTTAGTCTTGTTAGCTTCAGTGGGGACTCTTTCTATGAATAAGAAATGCATGACAGTAAGCACAGAGTTTTAAAACACCTTTATGAGAAAACAGGCACCTTTTCCTTCCTGATCTGTTCCTGTTACACAGTAAAAAAATAGCACCATACTTATACAGAACAATTATTTTAATACAATTCATTTCTACATGCGTCTGTTTTATTTTCTAAACTGCATTTGTCCAGTGACTACGTATTCATATGAATACATAGTAACCAGCCAACTGTCCAGTCTGTTTACATTTGCATTACTGTGCAAAACGCCTTTCAGCAGATTGATTTTACTAGACAGCATTATTTTGAAAGATCATTGTTGGAGTCTGGCTTGATGCATGGAAATATTCCTGTTACGAGTAATCTTTTCAGTGAACTCCACAGTTCCTGCCAAACCTGCAATCTAAGTACAAGCCAGGCTCCAGTGCCTGGTACTGAAGGAGATGCATGGAGAATCAGAGTACAGCAACCTTGTTTCATCAGGCATGGGGAGCTTCACCACTATGGCTTTTCCATGTTGGGCCATGTTGGGCCATGCCACAGCTGATTGCATGCTCCTGGAAAAGATGCCTTTCTTTATTCTGCTTCAGGTCTTTCCTCCCCTGTCCTCAGGGAGGACAAACAATCCACAGAGGAGATTACATCTGTCCTCAGCTGGGATGTAAGTCTGCATTTTATCTGCTTTTCGACATGTTTCGCACTTAACGGTATTTCAAGTGCAGCTGGTCAAAATGCTTAAAGTTTTCAAACCTGCATTTTTACAACTCAACTCTGGTTATTTTTCCCCTTTTGCAGAAAACTAGATTTTTATTCAAGATCTATATTGGACAGCTCGATCCAACTCTAAATGCAACAGCTTCCAGGTGGAATTGCCATATGGCAATTTTCTGATAAGCAGAATATATGTTCGTAAGTAGCTACCTGACAAAGTGATATCATATATAGCAGGTCACAGAAGCTGCCTTTATGTCTGAGTCCATGAGATGCCGGTGTCGTTTTGCAAGACTCTGTCCTAAAATATCTGTATTTCCTTTTGCTAGGACATTGCAGTGCAGCCTGGTGCAGCAAGATTCATTTGTGATACAAAGGAGCTGTGAGAATAACAAGTCATGTATATGAGAACGCCTGAAGGGAGGAAGAAGAGACATACATGATTTCGTTTAGTGATCCTATCTCAAATACATAGCATTTGCAACTGCCTTTTCTTGTAAGAAAGCGCTTTGTTCTGTTATTCTAATTACAGGGCAATGGGAACTTCATGGTTACCTTCCCTATAGAAGAAAGAGGCTTTATGTAACATATAGCCTCATCCCAAATCAGTGGTCTTTCAGTTGAAAAACACATCCTCTTTTTTAGGCAAACTCCTCACTTAAAATCAGTTGAAATATATCTGGAAAGTAGAAGATGTTATTTTTTTTTGCGTTCACACATTAGTAATCTCAGAGTCAATACAGAATAAATGCAATTAGGCCCAGGCAAGTTCTGAAAGTATCATTAAGGTGATCTTTAAAGCCAAGCTAAACTCAAATCAAGCTCCATACTGACGTTAAGACATTAATTAATGACTTTGGAAACATACCTGTTGTTATATGCTAAAGTGGGGTGTTTACCTTAGCAAGGGTGGTGTTACAAGACCCCGAGCATATGATCAGATCTGGCTAATAACTCTTCACTGTCTATGCAGGAAGGGGGAGAGGGTAGCATTCCTTTATATTTTCATTGATGGAGGTGCTGCCTGCTGTCAAATCACATTTCCTTAGGCTTGCTAATAAGTGCCAGTTTATGTCTAATATCTAACTAGATTGGATAATAATATTAGTTTTATATAACTACTTAAGGTTTAACAAATGTCTATGATTTTTTAGAAGTTCTTATATATATTTTACTCATTTACCCTTTTCAGCTGTCAGGGTCATATGCAAAGACATGACATAAATAATTAATCATAAGATTCTATTAATCTATTATTCATTCACTTAAGTGGGCCTTTAGTGTAGCGATTTCCTTTGTTATGTTTATGGGAGGGGACCTCTCTTAGGTTATTGTAAACAGTCAAAAATATTTGAAGGACTCCCCGTAAAATATTTCTCAGACATGCCACTAGTTCTTGGCTTTGCTGCTGGGGGAAGGGAGTGCATGTAATAGCCAAAGTAAGCAATTCATTTCATATCCTTTTCTAAAAGGAGTAAGATTGTGTCAGCCCTTTTTGAGAAGCCCTTTTGAAATCCTTCACAATATTACACAGATGTTGTTTCCATACTTAATTCCTGTAAGCAGCAGGGAACTTAAAGAATTAAGAAAAAGGTCTTAATATATTTTCCAGATTCTATATTATTTTTCTTTTTCTAAAAGCCTTACTCAGAGGCAAAATCTTTGGCAGATATTTGAATACGAAAATCAGATGTTAAATTAAGTAAGTTACGTAAATGTACTCTTACACAAGTTATATACAGTACCTGTGATCAAGAAAAATCAGCATGTCAACCAAAGGGCGTATGTGGTTGGACATCATTTCAGTATCCTTAACTTTAGCAGTGCCAATCCTGCATCCTGTTAGTGTAAATGTTGTTCAGCCAGGTGGTTTATTTGAAGGTGAACAGTGATTTAGCCCTCTACCTGTCATGAAAAATCCCTCAGCTCCCCTTGACACAAAGGTAAAGTGACCTTTATTAGCAGCATGCTGTATTTCCTAAGCACAAAGTGATCAGTTAGCTACCTCAGCTTTTTGGCACACACATAAATGAATTGACTTGTGTTTTGGATGGAATCCAAAAATGACCAATGTCCACTGCTGTTATTTTTATACAGACCAATGACCGGGGCAACATGCCATTCACAAGCCTCCAGCTTTGCCATGGGCTTGGTATGTGAAACGGTGATTTAGTGGAAATAAGTGCAGCTACCTCTGATGACTGATCTCAGCCCCAGTTAAAGTCAATTCTCACTGAACCTAGATTTGAACCA
Organism: Coracopsis vasa; assembly: GCA_026283785.1. Classification (NCBI taxonomy): domain Eukaryota; kingdom Metazoa; phylum Chordata; class Aves; order Psittaciformes; family Psittacidae; genus Coracopsis; species Coracopsis vasa. Next base: position 20,236 of record JANHGB010052834.1, read on the forward strand.
AGGCAGAGTTGCAGGAAAAATAAGTGATCAATCATATTTTTCAGCATGAATGTTACTCGCCTGCTTCTGGCAATTCTTTCAAGCTAACACGGCGCTGCTGGCAGCTGTTGAGTTGCTCTTTGTAGTTTCACCTCCATAAAAATGTTATCAAGATGGAGTTTTGGCTGCAGCTTCTCACAATACCTCCTGGGATGTGGGAGAATAAAACCCCAAACAAACATTAGAAAACCAGGAAACGCTCATTGAAGATCTCCCCATAAAGCGCAGGGTAAGGAAGAGCAGCAGTTGGGTTCCACACTGCTCGGTTTTCGTTCTCATTCACGGCCTCATCTCTCCATAGGTAAGGGTAAAAGCCATGTGTTTTGGTCCTTGATGTTCTGAGAGCAGCTCAAGGCTGCATGATCCTTCAGAAAAGCCTGTGTGTGCTATCAAGCTCCTGGCTGCACAGCTGGAGACCAGGAGGGGCAGCAAGCTGTCCCCAGTGTGGCCAGGGAATCAGCAGCAGTTGCTACTTATAAAGGATGCGCTGTGGAAAGCTGCTCAGAAACCAGAGAACAGCCAGGCCCAGAAGTTAACGCATTTCTTTCTTATTGTTTTTTTTACCTAATGGGGAAGGCATGAAGGGAAAGGACCTGAACAGGATGGTTGGGGGGTGGTTTTGCATCCAGTACTAGTTATCTCCACTAAACCAAGCTAAAACCGGAGGGCACTTGGGGGAAAAGTCCCACACGGGTCTTGCTCTTTTTGTCCTTCAAGCTCATGCAAACTTGTAAGCGAAACCATCTAACCATCTTGATCTTTCCTTTCTTTCTGCAGCCTGGTTAATGTTTGGGTAAAATTATCTACATGGAATAATGCATATTGAATACCACTAGGAGGTAGCCTGGAAATATCTGCTGTTTTCCAGACAGAGGGTAAAGACAAGGCTAGTGAGCTTAAATGCAAAACAAAATGATGAGGCACTGCATGCTATGTTTCTTCTCCAGCTTATTTTCAGGGATAACTAAGGGCTTCAGGAGCATTTTTTAGGCACACCAGCATGATGCTGCAGGGGGGCAATCTCATTTAGTGCCCATACAGCCAAACTGGGGATCGCGAGGGGGCCCAGGGGGTTTACCATAAGCAAGGACAAAGGCAGTGGTCAGAAAACCAGCTGTCCTGATCAGAGCAGGGCACAACCCCACTGTTCAGGTTTCTGTAATCTCAGACACTGCTTCCAAAAGCCAGTCCAGCTGTTGGGGCGGCACTGAAGGCAGTCACATCCTGGTACTACAAGAGGCAAATCTGAGGGAAGATAAAATTCCTACCCTGTGCCTTTGTACAAAGGGATGATGGTGAATTGGTACGAATCTGTGAAAACATTTGGGTCTAATGCCAGTAATGCTGTAAAAGCTCAGAAAAAGCATTCTTCAAGCAGAAGCAAATGAACGTGCAGATTAGCAACTGGAAGAAGAGCAAGAGCAAAAATGTTCTTCCTGGCAGGCACATCTGCAGTATAAACACTGACCTCCCACAGGAAGAAAACAAGAATGTGGTATGTTCTTATAGCTGAAAAAGAAATGCATTCTAGTTATAAGCAGTGCTTACATTTTTAAGCATTTCACATATTTCTGCCATTTCAGTTGCTTGCACCTATATCTCTGCTGATAGTTTTGGGGGTAAAACATCAGAGACGCATTTGTAGTATGATCATGCTCCTACAAAGGGCTTTACCATTGACTGTGGAAGGAACAGGACTTCAATGCTGTTTCATGTTTGGCTTATCTTTATCCACTTTAGAATGAAAGCTATCGTGGCTTTTTGCACATTGTGAATGGGAAAACATAAGCACTTCCTTTCAAAATCATGGAAGAAAACATATTCTGCCTTTAATACAATGAATAGAAAGCTCCTAATGTAAGATATTGATTTCTATTGTAATTGCATGAATCCAGAGAAAAAAGCATTTAAATCCATATTTGGATTATTCTATCAGTCGCAGTATAAAAAGGGAAACTTCACAGAAGTCCAGCTGTGTTATTTTCGAATAAAAATGCAGTAAGTCATATGAGAATCAAGTTTGATGGAGTATAAGCAACTCTTTACCACCCTTGTTTACTGCATTAGCAACCCATGAGTCAGACCTGTACTGATTATTCAACTTCTCACATTGATCAGCCCTTCTACCTTTAAAATTTCTTAAAAAAAAACACCAAAACCACTAAAAGCTGAGTTCCAATTCCAATACTGTGATGTGAGGCATAGCTGAAAATTTTGAACTGTGATCAGTGTCACAGGTATTCTTATCTCTGACTGAAAGCTAATTATAATTGGTTCTGTTTCACAGCGAAGAACTCTATGACCTCAGATTATTTTTTGGTTTTGTACCTGTTTTTCCTTTAGCTAATGCATTTTCAAAACCAAGAATAATAATACTCCTACATTATCTGAGTGTGTTCCAGATCTGTGATTTTGTATTACAGCTTCATTTCTCAGTCAAACAGCCTATATTCTGACTGCTGTAGAGGAGGAAGAGTGCTTAGGAGTTAGGAGCTGTTATGCAGCTACAGCAGTGGTCCATTGCCATGGAAGCTCACAAGCCTCAGTGACTTAACTGGGGCCAGAAATATGGTGTGAGTGTGAAATCCAGGAACCTGGACCGCAGGGTACACTGAGTTAGAAATTTCTTCAGTTGTTGCCATTGCAAAACTGAATATCCCATCACTGGACATTGACACTTGGAAGTATGGTAACTTGGAATTGTAGGTTCAAGAATTAATTACCTTCTTCATGGAGATAAAAATATCTACTGATTCATAACAATGAATGAAGTGAATGAAGATTAAATGTGAAGTTTTGCACCAAAATCATACTACTAATACGCAGATACAGGATAAGTCTTTTGTTCAACCATATACTAATTACTAGAATGCGAAATAAAGAAAAAAAATCATAAAAGTTTTAGGGACATGATTTTAGAAAGGCAATGTTTAACTACAGACACACAAATTGGTACTGATAGTTTGTTATACTTTCTGAGGAAGCAACAATTTCTATACAAACTGACAATCAACAGATTGCAAAGGAATTAGCCTAATGACCTCAATTTAAGAAACCTAGGTGGCCACAGATCAGGCCCCCTTACCTGATCCATCTTTCTTATTTTATTTTTATGATAATAAACAATTTTGTCCTTTTGAAGTGGCGAAACATTACTGGTGCAATGTGAGATGTAACCTCAGTGCAGCTGGAACTTACTTTTGTGGAGAAAGCCCATGCAAACCACTGAGAAAGAGACAATCCAGTTTACATAGCTTATTGGTTCATAAGTAGACTCTAAAGTATGTAAAGCTGGGTATTCATATGTCAGGGATTTTTTTCTTTTATGTGATTACATTCATGAAAATATTTAGTCTGAAATATATATACAGGCATATCTAATATTTTAGGAATCTTTTGGATCATCTCACATGATCTTGGCTGTTTGCAGCTGAATGAAGTTGCCAGAAAGCTGTCTGAGCTTGATATGGCTTGGAAAGAAACTGACCCTTTAGTAAAGTCAGCGATCCAGAGATAGATATCTTTTTCTCTGTTCTATGATTCTTCTTTGACAAAATATGAATTGAAAAAACGTACAAAAGTTACAGCTGAAAAGGAAAAGAAGAAATAGACATTAAACTTAACTCACAACCTTAAAATGCTACAGAACATATTCAGTTTTGACATTCTCACTGTCAGATTATTGAAACATTTTACAGAGTAGTGTACTTGAGTTGTGTATACATGTACATTAAGTTAAGCCATGGCATGTGTGTAAAAATGCTTATAGAAAGATTTCTATTTCTGTTAAATTTTTCAATTTTATGTGAAGACGTGCATTTATGTCTGCTCTAATTTTTTTCTAGTAAATATCCTTATGGGTTATGAAACTACTAATCTATACTAACAGACAATCCAGTCTGTTTATGATAGAAATGCCAGGCGAATGATATGTTTCAGTTCCACTGTAAATCGGCTTGATGGAGTAGTAATTGCTTGCATCAGTTAGGAACTTGGATTTATATATATTTTATGGTATATTAAGATGGTGACTGCAGCTGTGCAACTTAAAATGAAGTCTTCCATCATGTGAAATTTGCCTGGCCTTTTCTGTGCTTACTGTTATCTAAACATAAACCATCATTACTATGGATTTCATGTCATTCAGGTCCCATGTGAGCCAATCTTGGCTTAAATCGTTTTCATATTTCATATATTTTATGTACTTATATTCCATATTTACCATTTCACTTTGAAGGCCCTCAGAACTAGAAGCTACATGGCTTGTCAGGCAAGGACAGTGGTAGAGAGTCCTTCAGCTATAAGGAACTGAGAATTGTTCTGCTCCTCTCAGGATTTTTCCAACCAACTGCAAAAACCTAGAAACAGATCCTTTGTGCTGCTAGTGGTGGACAGAGTGCCTCATGTTGCCTCCCAGTGGCTTTTTCTCAGTCAAGGGTACAGTGCTTTGCCTCAGCAGTTGGATTTGGGCTTTCTTCCTGCTCTATCCCGAAATTGCTCCAGAGAGAAGGGGAGGATGCTTGGTTTAGCTCTTGTAGCTGAAAAAACTTGGTCATAGCCTAAGTGGAGGCTGTCCCTTGACTGAGACATCTCTTCTTTGTACCCCTTTCATAGCTGTATTTGGCTGACTGGTATCTAAAATAAAATCAGAATACAGCTTAGCTAGTGTCCCACACCATCCTGCTTCCTGATTTCCCTTCATTACATACAGGCTCTGTAGCAGGAGAAAACACTACTTTCTGGTTCTGTCTCATCTGACCAAAACTGAAAATCATGCACTTCTTGTTTTTGTGGTTGCAAGCATTCAATAACCCAAATTGAATTTAAACTAGTTTTGATGTTGCAGACCACATACATTCCTCTCTTGAATGCATAAGGATACCTGTTTGGAATCAATTTCTGGAGCCGTCACCTCTATTTCCAAAGTAAAAATTTGTTTCCCATATATATTCTCTAATACTTGCTTAAAATTTGCTGTTCCTACAAACATTCTTGCCAGTAAATGCAATAGCTAGAACATGCACAGTAAGCAAACACAAAGAGGGCATTGAAACAGTTGAAGAGAATATGTTTATAAACTGAAATGAATATTCATTGGAAACTTTTTTAACAGTACTCACCAGTTCTATATTGGAATACTGTGTAAAGTTTACACTCCATATAAAGAGTTACACTGTTCCCTTGTGAAATCCGTCTTCTCCACTACCTCCATATTGGATATTTGCATTTTTAGAAATACCATCTGCCAAACCCCACACAGACTGCAAGTGATTTCCTGGTTATATATTTTGGATATTCTGTGGTTAGAAAACTATGGAGCCATATTACATGTCCTATCCTCCAGAACATCTGTGAGACTAAAACCACATGAATGTAAGCAAGTCAGCATGATAAAAATGATAGAGAATTTCAGTTATATTGTATAGGCATACTTGTCAAATTTTTTCAGTTTTATATGTTTTTCTCTCTATATGTGTTACTTTCTTCTTGTCTGTACAAATAGCTTTTAAATATTATTTTCTTGCTTTGGATCAAAACAGCTTCAAAACTCTTCTCCCTCAAATGTGCGCTGTCTATTTTCCATCCCCACCCCAGGCCTTTTGGGCAGCATCCATCTAGAAAGGCACCCAAAATGCAGGAGCTGTGCTATTTGTTAGCCAAAATTGGTTGGACTTTGACTTCTTCGCTGTCTCATTTTCTCTAGCTGCAAATAAGAAATGGAAGACATACATGCAGGAGGTTGAAACTCAGCTTTTTGTAGACCTGGTTTACTATGGAAAGTGCCAGAGCATTTAAACACATTCTCTTTAACCAGAACATTTGCTTTAATGTGAAGTGGCTCAACAGCCGAATGGTATTTGCAGGGAGTTATTGGGATATCCACAATGCTTCAGATTCAATAAAACCTGAGACTAACTTTTATGCCAAGCCATTTCCTCCCTGAAAAACGGGGACGTTTCAGTTCTGTCATGGCATTGCTGGTTATTCTTGACAAGTACTTCACTTGTCAAGCATTTTGTGCTTTGACTTCCTCCTTTAGGAGACTTGGATAATATTTATCCATCTTGCAAAATTTCTCAGGCACTTTTGGAGAAACAGTTGCTGTGTTACTATGTCAGTGGATCATGTTATTCACTGTTTTGAAGCTGACAAATAGGTAAGGCAATTTAAAAAATGAAAAATGTAAGTGCGTGCAAGGAACCCCATCCTGCTACATCGTTAGAGCAAAATCACTATAAAAATTATATGGATATACATTTGTTTAATGGGTATGAAGAAGTAATCTAGGGAGAGTAACAAAATGTCTTAATATTAAATATGGGTTTGGTTCTCTTATTTGCTCCTGGGAACATTTTAGAAAAATGCCACTGACTGACAGCCAGATCACAGAGACTTTACAGAAGGCTGTTGCAATTCATTGCAATAAAGGATCTGTACCTATAAACACAAATATTAGTCATTTTACCAATGTGATGAGTCTCTCTGGAATTTATGGTGCTTATTCCAGGGCCTGAAGCTATAGTTTTGTCATGACTAGTTTGCATGACAAGCCTCTGACCACAGAATTGTTCATAAAGCCATTGATTGCCGTTGTGGTCTCTCTCTGCTTCATTAAATCTTCCACAGAAGTTGCTTTATTTCAGGCTTTTTTGGTATTGTACCATTGTATGTATATGTTAATAACTATATGAGAGTGAGAGACATTCAGGGTTTTTCACTTATGTTTATGTAATGGTTATATTTACATTTATGTATTCTTTATAACTATTGTGTTCTTGATTTCTGTAAGAAAAATGACCATTTATTGTAGAAATACTTTAACTGTAAAAGGAAATGTAATGGTCCACATAACTGTATTTCTATTAAATATATTTTGTATTTGAAAGCTGCTTAATACAAATTGTATTTCTACATATTTTATGTGTGCTTGTGCATCTATACATACATTTAAATATATAAACCCAATTGCTTGCAACGGGACTGCTATAGCAAAGAAGGTGGAGCCTAGTTTAGCTAAGAAAGGAAGTACCTATATTTTGACAGAGATTTTAAAACCAAAAAATTTCTATTAGTTTGCTACCCTTATCAAATGGAAGTGTGTGAAATATGGTCCTACTAAAGTCCATGGCAAAGCTCCCACTGTCTTCAAAGGGATCTGGATTTCACCCGGTGTATTTTTTCAAAGAGAGCTGCCAGTAATATCTGCCAGCTGGAGATCCAGTTAGATGTGGGTTAAGACAAAAGAAATGCATGTCAGCATTTCATTGTATGACAAAGGATGGAGGCTTTGAAAGTCTGCTATTATAGATTAGAACATAAATTGCATTTTTTCCTTTAAAATAAAAAGGGGAGCACTTGACTGACTTTTCTGTTTTGGTGCATCTTTGTAGGCATAACCACATTAGACATAATTTACATGAGTCAACTTCGGTGAGTGCTCCTCACCTGAGCTACCAGGTTTCAGACTGTTCATGGTTTCATTTCACTTAAAATCTCCCCCCTGCCACCTCTGAAGATTGTCTGTATACTTTTCTTTGTGCTGTCCCTTTGTTTTTTCCAGGATATTGTCCCGTTTCTTGTTTGCTATCTGGATCCTCACTAACTAAGGGGGTTTGTTGTCCTTCAAAACCACTTGATGTGCTTTTAGAAAATTACCTAAGAGAAGTCTGTCTCCTGGTCGCATTAGATCTGCTGTTATTTCACTTATGTCCATCATTATTCATTAAGAAGAAAAAATAATATATAACCTTAAGTTGGAGAGTGCTGCCAAGGCAGCAGATGTGCTCTATCTAGAAAGGGCAGACTCTGACACCCAGATTGCGGGTTGGGATTTTGTAAGATCCCTCCTGTGTGCTCATGAGCAGTACTGATGATGGCTTCTGTATATTTTCACTTTAGTCTCTTTAAAATTCTACTCATGGATAGGAATAGCTTTAAAATATTATTTTTCTGATTAACAGGCTGCACATGGGTAGGAAAAATTGGAAAGTGTAAAGTCTGTATTCCTATGGGCCATGAATTAAAAATGAAAACCACAGGTGGTTTGGGTTTTCTCCTTCTAAATCAAAACATGATGACTGAGGCTTAGCCAAAACCAAAATATGGCTGCCCATGGCCATTTTTCAATAAAAGTCCCTCAGATTTGTTATACATTCCACTGAAAACCTTTATTGTTAGACTGTAAGACACCATGAGTGTCCTGCCCAGAAAAGAGCTTTTCATTTGGCTGGTTTTTAACATTTATTTTTTGCTTAATAATCCTAGCCTTTTGCAAACACATTTCTTTCTTTCTGAATGGGATATAGCTATCCGATTGTCGTCTGTGCTACATTCTGATACTTCTTTAAGAGAGAAATCTTTGTTTTGGCTTCTAATAAACATTATATTATGATAGCCTAAGAACCCTGAAGTCATGCAGCTAAAGCATTACAAAGATAAGAATACATTCTTTTATCTTCTCTTTATAATATCAAAAGATGTTTTGCTTAGTTCATTGTGTCAAATATTTAATAAGATTAATCATTTTCTGACCTTGGAAATTCAAACACTTCAGTATATTGGAAAAATGATCAGGCATATAAATGGAAAAGATTTACATTGTTTGTGGTATCCAAGAAGATATAGATCTGTGCAGCAACAAATACCGAAGCTTTTTCTCATCATTATGAAGAGTAAGCCATAGGCTTTAAAGGGTCAGAAAAAGGCGAGTGTTGGATTATTAAATCATATGCCAGTGTAAAAAAAGTAATCAAGAATTAACTAAGTAATAATCCTGCCTAAGCTTGTTAAAAAATAATTTTAAAAATCACTATGGCTATTAGAACCCCTGTTTGCAGGAAAAATGCTTTGTGCAAATTCCCTTCTCCTTCTTCTTATCTTTTACTTATTCATTTTATTAATAGGTTATTTTAAAATAGCTAGGAACAGAATTATAGAAGATTTCTGAGGATTTTTCTTTAAATCTTTTGAAAATTTGTAATGTCAAAAAATTGCCCAAGCAAGTCAATGGCAACCAAATAATAAATGAATGAGGAGCCTGAAAGATAGAAACTGGTGGCATTTACAAACTGTCTGCCTGTCTTAGGTTTCTGCAGTAATAGAAACTGAGTACCAAAATATAAGTGTCATATTTCAGAAAAGTGTCAACCATCCCTCAGTACCAGTAAAGAGGAGATCTGAGTGTGCTTAGGCTGCTTACCCATTGACCATGAGCATAGGACTTAAAAGTTAGACACAGGGGCTTGGGGTTTTTTATTATAACATAATTTAGCTAAATGCTGTTAGAAAGCAGACATTTTTCCAGATGCTTTTATTAAGCTTAAATTTATTCTGGAGAATTAAATACTATTTGGATCCTTGTATCCTTTTGAAAATTTGAGGTACCCCTAAAGCTTCAGCTGCTGATTGCACATCCCTGCTGATTACACTATCTTTTTTCAGGAATTAAAATTGCTGCTTCTCTTAGGTATTGGTAAGTCAACGAGTCTAAGAAAACCTTGGGTAGATCATCAATAATACAAAAAGAACTTCTGCATGCCATCATTTCCAAAGTTTTCAACCAACTTCTGTGTCTTGGGGATGAGTGGCAGGTTTACCATGCAATCAGTTGCCGAAAAATATTCATGGATGAAATTCATTGCTCTGTACTGAATATCAGTTATTCTTCATCGCCCAGCAGCAATTTTTAAATCTGCCATTTTTGTAGGGAGCTGAAGACCTGATTTTTATATGCAGGTGATGCTTTTGGGTTTCTTACCAGGAGTTTTAGTGAAAAGATGAAGTAATGGAAAAGTTCTAGCTGGTGAAATGGAGGAAAATACTCCAACTAAACACAACAAATCTCAAAGTAATCTACTGCCTTGCCAGTGCCAAGGGTTTGCCAGGTGAGAAACTCTGATTGTAGGAATCCATAGTAGTCAGTCACTGTGTCCTGTATAAGAAGTACAATCAACAAGAAGTACAACCAAGTTAATTAAGGCATGAAGAGTATTACAGGGCTTTCAAGGAACCATTTTTAGGCTGAGTACTGCTGTGAGATTTGAAAGGCATAAACCTCTACTGTTGTTAATTGTTATATTTTCTTATAGCAATGCAGAAAAGGTGATGGTCTCCTGCAAGTGCTTTGCTTGAAATGAAAGCTGTGACTTCAGCCATCAGTGAAGAAGTTTCAAGACTTGTAGACAGAAAGAAAACATTTTATCTGTGGCTAAGGCAACTAAATTTTTTTCATTATTTTGGGAGTTTAAAATCCACAGGGTCTGTCAAACATGAGCCTTCAAGTCTTCTCTGCTTTTTAAAAAGTAAAGGAACTTTCAGTTAGAAAAAGGTAGATTAGAACTTTCCTTTCTAATAAGTAATTACAATAAATAATTCAAAAGATAAAAAGAAGCCAAAATATCCTGATGTTGGTTTAGATTTTATTTTAAAGCACAGTAATTTGGAAGAAAAAGGCATCTGAAAAAAACAGGTCATCAGGTTTGGGTGGATTAATTATAACCTTTGCTGTTAGAGTAAGGAGCAATATTTTCAAAATATTGAATTGAGCTCTTTCTATTTCTAGTAATTGAATTTTTAGGTATTTAAACTGACATCAACTATTTCTCCCTAGTATGAGGACAAACCCTCCTGTTTTCAAAAAGCTGAAGTTGGAGTTTCAGGAGCTGAGACTTTAGAAACTGTCAGCTAATGAGAATTCCTTGAAATCATGGGCAGTAGCAATACTGTATACTTTGGTTAAAAAAAATCCTACCACTTACGAATGTAATGGAATTTTCAAGAGAATGACTACATTTGAAAGTTCTGTAACTTTTTGTCTAGTGTCTGGTAGAGAATAAGAAAATATTTTTATATATAGGATTTGATTGACTGGGTGTGTTGATAGATTATGTTGTTGCAGGTTTATATATGTAGATTGTATAATTTTGTGTTTTAACTACTGTATATCTACTAGCATATGTATTTTTATGTAGTGAGTAATACTGTAGCATATGTTCATGTTTTAGTATTTTGGAGATAGTTCAAACGAAAAGCAAACGGGGTTTTATGTTTCCTGGATGTTTATTTTGACCTTTACATGTACTTCTGCAAATTTGAGGCGATAAAGTTAAAGTTAGATGGGCAGTAACACTTGTGTGAATGATGAACATTGTCTTGTTTCCATACCCTAAAGTGATCAGATTTTAGCTTCCAGTGTAATAGGTTAAAGGCAATTATCCTCTGTCGTATATGTTGATGTTGACTGGATTTGGTTAAAACCTGACATTCACACATTCCCTCACCACCCTTGGCTGCAGATCAAGCTTGTGGACTTGCCTCTAGGGCAGGACCAGAAGTGTCACCTTCTCAGAAGCCCACCACTGTGAGGACTGCACACAACATACCAAGGCTGTCGAAGTCAGAACACATCCTTGTGAAACATGCCTATTATTTGATATATTTACATAGAAATGCTGACCTGGAAGACTGCATCCTTAGTAGTTACTCTAATTTGCATCTGACAGTTTGATGTAAGTCCCAGTAAGAGAAAGTTGCTATATGTTCCAATTCAGTGTGGAACAGCTGCAGATACTTTAATGTGCCCTATAAACTAATGCAGAAGTAGTATATTAGTTATCTAGTGAAAGTCCTAGGACTTTTCCCAGATTACCTGTCATAAAATAAGAGGCCAATAATTTTTAAATCCTTTTGTCCATTCTAAGGGCACCAGGGAAGAGACCTGGCTTTCTATACCTATTTCATATCTGATCTCATTTGACCAGCTCCATGAGTTTTCCACCCATGATATCTCAAATAGAGGAAACATCACAACTCAATGCAAGGATGGCATCAGTAAACCTCTTTTGCTGGGAATTTTTGATAGCAGTGATTAAGGGTAAAGGAACACCTTCCTTGAGAACAAAGATATTTACCGAAAGGCAAATTAGAAAGTTAAAACCAAGGCATCTTATGTCTCTTTTAATAAAACCTCAATTTGAGCTTGCAGCCAGTGATGAGTTCCACTGTTGGAGAGAGTTCCATATCTTGGAGATGGAGGAAGAACCTCCTTTCTATGTGTTCTCTGGCTGCTTCTCCCTTGTCTTATTTGCAGCACCTTGAAGCTCATATTCATACTTCTATGCTAGGTGCAATCAAGAAAGTGAACATCTCAAGAACACATGGAGCCATACAGGGGTGTGCACTAACATTATTGTGCTTCTTTGTTGTTTTTCTAACAACCCATGATATCCTCCACCATAGTTCCTTAACTTTCTCATAACATCTTTTCCTTTAGCCATTCCCTTTCGATTTAATGCAATGCAGCATGTTCTGTACATGTACACATACATGTAATGAAATAATGTTGCAAGATTGTAATTAAAATGAGTTAAATTGAGGTGTATGTAATATTTATTTCATATATATATTCCTTTAACTCAGCAGAGCATTCAGCGTATGATTTGATTGGCATTCAGTTTTGCAGTCAATTGAGCTGTGCTGGTTTCCATTTGCAAAGCAAACAGCTGCTATTGTTATCTAATTCAGCTTTGGATGAACATTCTAGCACATAAATAATTTTTGATTAATTTTTTACTTCAGCTTTAACTTTTAATTAATGTCATCACATAATTTACCAAAAAGAATGGCTTTCAGAAACCCCCCCAAAAACACCATGAAATACTCAGTTATTGATCTCATTGAACAAATTTCTGTAAATATTCAACTCAAATCAAATGTGACTTTTACATCTCTTGTTCTGATCATTAATGACATTGCTAATACTCTCCAGACAGCAAAAGCAATAATTAAAATAACTTTCTTGTTTTTCTAGCATAAAGGAAATATACAGGGAAATGTCTTGAACGGCACAAGGAAGAAAGTGTTTATCACAAGGAAACAGTACTCTGGCTGTTCCTTCAACATGCAGATCATTCTGTTTAATCATTTGCAATATAGTGGAAGCTGTGATACAAATTAATCAATTACCTGCTGCACATGTCCTATCCCACATGGATATTCCTATCTGACTTGGATTTCTATAGCTGAGTTCACTAGAATAACTAAGATTGACAGTACTTCGGGGAACTGTTGTCTTCCTGTACTCTCTTTTCATATTCACTGGAAGCTGCAATTTAAAAACACATCAACATTCTTGCTTTTGGCCTTTAATTTGCTGTATTTCTACCACATGTTAAGGCAGGATTAAAACTCTTCTTTCCTTTCTCTAATTATAATGAAGCTCTTCGGTGGTTTTTCACTGTTTTGTAAGGCTGTGAATGATAGGAAAGAAACTGTGGCGAATTACAACATTATTACCTCTACAGTACCAATATTTTCCAGCAAAGCTGTAACAGACTATGCCAGGAGGGGCTGACTGATGAACCTGTGTCTACAAAAGCCCCACAGCTGTAGGACTTGTTATAGAAAAGCTGCACTTCAACTGCTAGTGATTATGCTGTTCAAGGGTGGGTAGTAAGAAACTGTTTCTGCAAAAATTAGTTTTACTAATGCAAGCATTGTCCACCTTGTATTATGCAATAATATTAACCTAAATTATGCTATATGCTAAGACTTGGCCTTAGGGAAACATACAAAGCAGGTGAAAAGTTAAAAAGTTTTTGTGGAAGAAAATAAAGTGGATAGTTATTCAAGGTAATCCTTATTCCATTTTTTTTTCCTCCAAATTTAATCTGTGACTTAAAAGTACTTAACACTATAAGCAGTCCAACTTTTCTTCTTTTGTTGAAGTGCTACTTCTGCTTTATGATCTGGAAGCTATGCAGATCATTCCCTGCCAAAATACAGAAAACAGCAACTGAGAGGAAAAAAAGCAAATGCAGACTTTCTTCTGTCGTTATGCTCAAAATGGTACTGTAATATAGGGTTCTGTCATTGAAAACAAATCCAGTATTAGCAGAAACCAACAGAATTTACAACGTTAGCTAATTCTTTCTTTCTCCCAACCAAAGGGGACTCCCTTTATACATTTCAGAATTGTATGTCATGACAAAATGGAATGTTTTCATTCCCTGTGCTACAGTGAGGACAATTCAAGTAGTATAAACCAAGAGAAACTCACTTGAATAAAGATTCTTTGTAACGCATTTCCTAAATTTATGACCCTTTGAAGACACTTGCTTTCTAGGGTGCAGGGTGGTAGTGTTCAGGGGCTCTTGCTGTAGGCCAGGAGCCCTTCACTGCGTGAAGATGCGAAGTCTTCTCCCGTCTGCTTACAGGCTGTCCTTGACTGCTTTGTGAAAGTGTAGTCATCCTCTCCTCACCTTATTCATTGTCAGGTGAAAAGCATCACAGGCTGCATGAAGTAACTGTGGTGATTTATTACTATGTTGTTTTGCCATTCATAAATCTTGTTCTATCTGCTGTAGCTCATCCGCAGACTGGTGACAGCTCTCTAGTCTTCACCTGTCCAACCCCAGCCCAGTGTCTAACACACAGTCTAGACTCTGGTCTCAGTTTTCAAGGCAAACACAGAATCCCCTGTCATTCCTTAAGGTTCATCATCTAGGTGCACACGGCTTCCAGGATCACTTCTGGGAAGGACTTCACCTCTCATATGTCCCCTATGCTGCCTGTGGAAGTGCTGCCATATACCTTCAGTGGGCTGCAGGGAAAAAGGTAGGGAGGTTTCCTCAAAGCCTGTGAGAAACTCGAGTGTTAGGACAGTAATAAGATCATGCTGCTTAGTGTGTCTTTAAGAGGAAGCCCAGAAGCCTCAACCCAACTACAGAAAGTGCTCTCAGGCTATAATGCCTACCAGCTGAGCAGTAATTGTAATAGAGTCTCTGTACAGCTATGGACAGGAGTGATTTTGTGTGTAGAAAGGAGAGGAACACCAGAAAAAAACCCCAATCCAAACCAACCCAATGCTGTTAATCACCACTGAGTTGTCTGGTGCAGGGGAGAGAAAGGGCAAAGCTTTCTTAGGGCAGTACCCTCTCACACGCAAGGCAACCCTACCTTTCCTGTGTTAAGAGGAATCTTTCATACACCTAAGCACCAATTCACTGTATATACTTTTGCCACTAAGAAAGCAGCATCAACAACGGGATAAACACAGGTTAGAGATTACCCCAGTGATACCTGTGCAGTGTTGATACCTGCTAAAACACTGTCTAATGTTGTCCTTGTAACATACTTGTAAAAGACAAGAAAGACATAGCTAGCACTAAACCAGCTGTATGATACAAATTATTGTAACAGAGAACATCAAATGCATCACTAAAGCTTTCAGAAGTTTGCAGCATTTTAGACTTCTCTTTCTTTAACTCCTTGTATTCTCTAACACACACATATTTTGCACTGGATCTTATTGATCTGGGCTGAAGGCTGGAAAAAAGTGATGCACTCTGCCTCAGAACTGAATTGACAGTAGGAGAGACATTAACACTTTCTCTGCTCACTACCAGAGTGGAATATATATATTCTTACACCTAAATGCAAACCAGATATTGCCATGAAAACCTGAAATAACAATTGGACAGATCTGGGAAAGTCATTCTGTAGAGGAACACTTCATCATAAATGTCAAAACCAATCTTGCTGGAACACGCAAAACCTTAATTAAAAAGTGTGCTGTCTCTCAGGAGACACTGAATAAGGAACTGGGATTTCTACCAGTGAATATCCCTGGCAGGATGGATCTAAGAGCTGTTGATCCCCATTTCTGCACTCATCCCCACAGGAAGGAAAATGTGGGTATGTCATATACAAAGGATCATCATCGCACTCTTGTTACGGTCATGGCTAAGACTCCCCCAGAAAGGAGAGCCTGTCATCATGTTGTCTTGCACACTGTTCACAGTTTTCATGTAGCAGAATAAAATACACAATTTTTTCTTTTTTCATGAAGTCGTATGGGTTGTTCTAAGTACAACTGAGTTATATGAAGGCTTTCACAAAGGAAAAGTAGGGAAAGGGAAGAGGGAAAAATAAGTAAAGATTCCTAACTTAAAGCATTAATGATGTGAGGCCCAGTCTTGAGCAGGAATGCAGCTTCCATACATGAGATTCCCATTTGCTCCCTCTATAGAAGTAAGCTTTAGCAGATGTATAGCTAAGAAACCACAACAACATTCAAAGCTCATAATAAATAGTTTTGAAACAGAAGTAACCTAGGATGCTTTTACAAAATAGGCAAGATTTGCTCTCCTCTGCTGGACGTGGCAGAAATGGCAGAGCTGTGTGATGTCTCAAAACTCTTACTAAGTGACAATAACTGCAATTAATGGACAGGATGCTGTCTATACAGGTGACACTGTGCTTTATTGCTGTGGGGGAGGATGCTACCACTTTTCAAACAGTTGCTTATAGGAGCGGAAAACAGTTAAGTGTCTAGCACTGAAGAAAGCAAAATGACAAGGTCAAAGGTAACTAGCTTGGGTTTTGGGGGTTTTTTGGTTTAGGAAAAAAAAATATAACCAGTGACCTAGCATCAGGACTTTGAACTGTTTGAACTGTTGTGACTAACAACCTTTCCAAGGCAAAAATCTACTATGAAAAAGACATGGTAGCAGGGCAGGAGGGTTCCTTGTTGATGGGACTGAGGGACCATGGAGAAATCTGGGAAGTCAATGGTGCTCGCTGCAGCCTAGTAGCTGCAGGAGGCAGTGATGCAGCACTTCTTAATTTGTTTCAAAAGGATTAAGGATTTTACTTAATGGAATTACCCCTTTTAACACAGATAGTCTTGGATCCAGACTCCTCAGTGGCCTCTTTGGTCAGTGGTGGATGTTTGATGTAACATTCATAAACTTTCTTCTCCCAGCAACATGACTCTTAGCATTGCGGCAGCGTTCTCCAGGCCTTGGGGCTCAGTGAGGCAAAAGGAGCAGAGATCTGTAAGATATTTCCTGGATACTGGCTCAAACAAATGGCTTCTTCCACCACTTCCTGAAAATGATCAGTCTGGTAAATGCTAGGAGGAAACTCCAGCAAGGAGACTTAAGCAAGAAAAATCTATTTCTCATGTTAGTAAATCTCATCTTTTGTAGCTGGAGTATCTAGGTCACCAGAAGCTGAGCTTCCATAAAAGGAACAAAACATTAGACATAAGTATATAATTTTAAGGAAAAAGAAAAATTATAAGTATGTAAATCATAAGATCCTCCATACTGGCTCAAAGCAAAGGTCAGGATAACCTCCAGTCTTGTAGGGATGCTGGCATACAGAGAGGATGGTTAAAGTGATAATTTCCACACTGCGGTTTGCAATTTGGTCTTTGCAATTTGCAACTGGTCCCTTTAGCTTTTTTGAATGAGTACCATTTAACTTAATAGAGCACTTTTCAGTTTTCAGGACTTTTTTAAAAAGCTTCTTCTACGAACCCAGTTTCAGTTAGGTCCTTCAGTTAATTCCTCCCTGAGTTCAGCTTTGGTTTGGGAGTCTGCGTGACTGCCACTGCAAAGACAAGTTGCAAATAATTCATGTAACATTTCTGAGAGTTTTATTGTCACCAAGAACTTCTCTCAGATCTGGGATTCACCCCACTAAATTTCTGACAGACTTCCTGCTCTTGAAACATTTGAAAAAGGTTTTATTACTAACTTTCATTCCTTTAGTGAGTTTCTTTCATAAGTTGCTCCTCAATAAATTGGCGTGCCTTCCTGAGGTCTAACATTTAACTTGTCAGGATTTATGTGCTTCTCCTTTTTTGGACATGTGTTTTCATTTCAGAAGGGTATTGGTTTTACCTGTAGGCACCTTCCATCTGCTTCCTGAGCTCTCTTCTGAGCCCTCTTACTCACAATAGATTCTGAGATCAGGTACAACTTCCGAATGCCACATCTGGTGTTGTTAAGCGTGTCTCCTGATTGCAAGCATTTCACTCTTTTTCTGTTCCTCCTTTCACTGACCTTTTATCTACCTCCCTTATTTTATGTCATATCCAAATATTGGATTTTGGGATATTTCTCGCCTCCTATGACAGTACTGAATTTGAATACAGTGCAGTCATTATTCTGTACATGTGTAACTTGTAGGCAGTCACGCCTTCAACATGAACCTGTGCACTACTTGAGGCATAAATTAAGAAAGGCTACCACTGTCATGAGATATCTCAGAAGTATCTCTAAAAAGCAACAACATGGGGTGCCTAAGAGCTGCATGGACACTGGATATCTGCCATCTTTTGCTTCTGTGCAGAATGGTGCGTGTGATTTAGTTGCTACCTGCAATGGTTGATCTTTCTGCCAGACAAGGTGGCATCTCCTGAGCTTCCTACGCTCATGTGCAACTTTGGGTCTGGGGGTGTGGTGGTTTCCTCACTGCTTTGTGTAGGTTAAACACCTGGGAGCACTGTGAGCCTGGCGCAGAGGCAGTTTGCAAGTAAGGTTGACCCTATCTTGAAGTGAGTATTCCCCAGTGACAAGGCAGTGTGGCTTGAAGTGAAGTTGTGCTGTTCCCCAGTGCTTCAGTGCCAGTGAGCAGAATCTTCACCACGCAGCCACTGCTCTTCTGCCCCAGCTGAAATCCTTCTCATTTTATGCATCATTCAGAAAACCGAAAACCAGCCAGATGTGGGGCTTTCTTATGAAATGGTGGCGATAAAAAAGTGTTCCAGGTTGGGATTTCGCATGTCAAGTTTCAGAGTGGAATGAGTTTTTATGGGTAAGTAAGTAAGTTATAAAACCCCTAAAATATGGTTTTATAATGGAAATGCTGACACAACCTTTATACACACCCAACCATAATTCTAGATGATGTAAAATACCTTATATAGAAAGCCAAGTGGATTTTCGCTACGAAGAGCAAGTAGAGGATGAGAAGTATAGCTTTTAGCTAAGTATTTTCATTCTTTGTTTTAATTTTAACCAAAGAATAAACCATATATCTAGAAAGGCAGGCTTTGAAAGTCATACTTCATGTTTGTGTAAGACTAAATTATGTTTTTAATCTTTCTAGCAACCTAAAGTAATTCTTCCAGGAAGATCACAGTTTCCCAAGGCAAAAGTCAGGCTTACGCCTGCTACTGATAAATAGGCATTTTCAAAGGATTTTTATTAAAAATCTGGAGAATATCACAGCAAACATAAAATAACGTTTTCAAATAATAGATACAGTGCTCAAAGGGAAGTGTGCTAGAAGTAACAGACTGGATATAATTGAAACTGACCTCATAAAATCTACAATGTATTTTTGTGATGCTGTTTTCCCAGGTCATTTCAGGATATCGGACTATCGGGGATGTAATGATACTCATCACTAACCATCACTCAGAGTTTACCTATGGATCCAAATCTCTGAATATTGACTTAATGATTACAAGCAATATCAGAATCCCTTCAATTCGAAAATCAGCCTAACAAGAACAGAAAAGATTAGAACAGGTTACTCCTGTGTTACTCCTGTACTTCACACTTATGTCAAACCAGATTTTTTTCTAAAAACAAAGTTTCATTTTAATATTTTTGTTTGTTTTCTTCTATATGTTTTCTTTTATTTAAATTTGGAAGGGTAGGAAAGGGGATAGAAAAATTTCTAGGGATTTGGTAACTTGTGATATGTGAGTTGAAATTTTAGACTGAGGATTGCACTGTTCTCCTGCATATATTCTCAAGTTTTGGGCTATTCAGGAACATACTGGGGTTTTTTGTTTGTTTTCCACTGAAAAATTAAACATTTTAAGTACATTAAATACTTTAATTAACCTATACATTGATTAAATTGGTCAGTTTGTGCCCCAGTGACCTTTTCAAGGCTTCAGCTTTTCATCTCTATCTGAGAGAAGAATCAGTTGCGAAATATTGACTGTCCTTATCTTCCTGACACCACAGTTTCTGTCATCAGGCTGAGTGGAAGTGCATATCCTCTGCATAACAGAAGAAACTGGGCTTCTGATTGAGCCTTCAGCTTCCACTTGCTGGGAGGTCTGCAGAACATTTCACGCTATGCCTCCAACTGTTTCTGCTGAAATAAAAGGGGGACTTCAAACTTGAAGCAGCTGAGCATTTGTTTGCCTTGCCCTGACTGAGCAGGTCCTCCCCAGCTGCAGTGATAAAAGTGTCTATAAAAACCTAGACAGACTTTAGAGAGGATAAAATGGAGGCACAAAGAGGTTACATCACTCACCCCAGACTGTGCAGGAAATCTGCGGTGGGGCCAAGACTAGGACTGAGGTGCTCAGTTTCCGTATCTCAGCCACAAGACCATTTCTTTCTTCCTTATGATTCATGTAACGAATAATGTCACAGCTATAGGGGCTAGCAGAGAAAGTGTTGTACTGTACTAAACAGCTGTCCTGTTGGAGACTGGAGATCAAATATTTCTTCACAAAGGTTCAGCAAATCTCTCAAGATTGAATTGAGGGCTGCATATGTTGATTACAGCCCTGATTATTTTCTTAAAGAAAGATACATATGCAAAAATGTTTATTCAAATTAAGACAAAATATTTTCTTCTTTACATGAAGTTCAACTCCTTTGGTTTTGCAGCAAACAGATGCTAATACAAAAAGAAATATTTTTTCCTTAATTTCAATATACATTTAAAAATGTCTAAATTAAATGTCTTTGATTCTGAGTTTGTCATATTCAGAGTTTGTCATAAAGCATCCTCACAATAAACAAAGCTTCCTATATAGCAGGGTGCCATAGCCATAGCAGTGTCCATGGCCAGGTCTGGCTCTGCTGCTGGGAGCAGATGCACAGCCAGCTGTGGTCCCTCCTGAACCTGCTCAATGGACAGGAAAACAGCACAGCCTGCCAGGCTTTTAGTGTTCACAGTCTTCTCTAGAAATCATGTCTGTTGTAGAAAAAGGCAACACAGATGGAAAAAACCTCACAGTACCCCAAAGGTAGCAGAACTAGGATAAGCACACTGAGGGACAGCGACAACAGACAAAAACCTGGAAGCACACAGAATGTCTGCTGACAGTGCTGGCATGCTAGTAGATCCTGGTGAAAAGGTGGCAGACACAAGAGATGAGAAAGGTGAAGGATACGAAGTACCATCAGCACCCACTGGCTGCCATCCTGCCAGCCAGCACCTTTATGGGTCTGAGGAGACTGAAACTGAAGCAAGTTGGAGTTTGTGAATATGGCTGAAACCTGTAAGGGGTGTCAGAGGTTAAATTTCTTTGGAGCAGCGTAAGTTGGGGTGAAACCCAAAAGCGGATTATTTCCTTTTGGGCAGTTCTGTGTCAAGTTCTGTGCGAGGTCATGAAAACTGATTACATTTTTATTCTGCTGAAGACAGAGTGACCTGGCAGGTTGCTGCTGTTGAAATGCCTAGGTGTGAAGTGAGAGCTGCTGTCAAAGTGTTTACAAAGAGCACCTATGATAAGCACTAATTATGAAAACCAGCAGAAAATGCTTCATAGGCTGCACCCCTTATGAAGAAAGTAAGAATCCAGGTTCGTACGAAAACTGAAGCATTTGCTTATACTTTGAGATTCTAAAAAATGTACTGCTGGCTGACACTACATGTGCAGGGAAGTGTTATCCAAAAGTTACAGAAAAAGATGTATCCATTAAAAGAGAAAAGCTCTGGATTATGTGATAATGGGGCAAGTTTTGCAGAAGACAGACTATAGATATATCTGACAAAACTAGATTATTCTTCTATCAGTGATCATGCCTTCATTTGTTGAATCAATGGACCAGAGAATTGCAGCTACTTGTTAAACACAGCCCCACGCTTTGCTCCGTTGAAGCAGTGCGCTCCACTGAAGCTATCAGTGATGAACATGCTGTTGCTCTGGCAAGATACTAAGACTCTGTAACTGCAGCTTACAAGAGAAACTTGCCTCTCTCTATCACTTGCACAAGCTAAGGAGAAAGGATTTTACTAAAAGTATTGCCTTCTGTTCTGAATCATATGTAGTAGCTCAGTTTATTCTGGGGTAGATACAGGCCCCATCTAAATAAAGTGGCAGAGGTACTTGTTACATTGAGCAGCGATAATGATGGAAAGCAAAAGTTTCCCTTTTCTACATATTTCCTGGCTTTCCATTTCACAATATGATGATTTGTATTGCAAGTGATGGAATAAACTTCTGAAAGGTCTGGAATCTGTTGGAATTTATCCCTGAAATACAAGAAGCTGGTTTAGCTTTAAGTAGGATAGTAACGTTTATTAATTTTATTGACATTTCTGCTTCTAAAATCAGAAAAGCAACTGTGACAATGTCAAAAATTGTGCAAAAATGTCTTCTACTTTTGCAGAAATGAAAGACATTGTATGGAGGTCCTCCTAGAAAGAGCATGGAAAGGTTTCAAATGCTTAAGTTGTACTAAGTTAAGGAGAGTTACTTGAGACAAACTATCTGTGGCCTTCGTGTGCACTGCATAACTGTAGTACCCAAATATTCAATAATTTTTAATGTGCTTAATGTGTCTAATTACTGAAGTTAATTTACTTTAAAAACAGAGTTTTTTGTAAGTCCAGAAGATTTTATTCTGAACGAATTGTGGTGAGAGTAGCCAGGAATTAAAACCTTTATAGATTTCCTCTGTTATTTACATTGTTTATTAGTGTGAAATGAAGCAGATTTAAGGGCATTAAATAGCTACAAGAAGTGCAATCAATCTCTGGCCAGCAGTATTTCAGCCTCTTGGTGACCATATCATTGGCATATTTTCTTTCTGAAATACACAAAATCACAAGGGATTTGCTTCTGTTGTTCTCTATCAGTTAAATTATCCTTAAAACCATTAAAACATACTTGCATTTTTATAGAAAAACAAACCAACAATTTTTTTTTCAGCGATGGTATGAAATTAGAATTTTGCAGTCTGTGCAAAACACTGCTAGGATTTGGGGCAGATTCTTGGATGCTGACAAGTGTATTCCAGGACTGAAGTAGAAGAGTATTCAGTAGTTCCTGGGAACAGACTTGATCCTGAAGTCACTATTTATGCATCACTCTTATTCCAATCTGTGGGAGTTTTACATGAGTTAAGTGTCAGTCACTTTGACATTTAGCCCAGCTGGTTGAATGGTATACCATAACTATATGGTGCATTTTAATCTGAATCTTCTTCATACAGTATTCCTTCTCTTGCTTTGCTATCTGTCCTCTAGTTAGTTTATGAATGCTAAAGACATCATTTAGTACAACTGGTTTAGAAAGCAGCCTTACAAGGAGTTTACTTGTAAGGAACAATTGATAGGCTGGTAAAAGCAGGGGCAGAGGGAAAGTTAGCTGGAAAAGGAGGCAGGAATTTCTGAGCACAGCATTAACACTAAAGTACGTGTGAATACACCCTTGCCTTTGCATGATTCAGCTCCCTGATTGTAGAAACAGGCACCAGGACAGTGAGGTTTACCTTGTGTCAGGCCCAGAAGAGCACGCAATTTCAACTGTAATACCAGGACAAACTACATTAGTAGCAGTAACTATACACTGAAGGAAGTGTTTGCTGTGAAATCTTACTTGAAAAATCCATAACACTTTCTTTTTATGAAGTGAACGTGGCAGCTTGTCGTTCATAAGTGTATTTACTGTAAAATTTATAATTTGCAGCTTTACTTATGCTTTGTCTTTATTTTTTGTTTTATTTTCCCTGGCAGGGCATCTGAGTTTCTTTGTTGATTTTAGATAAGTTGTTTTATTTGGACTCTACAGATTCTATGGTATTGCAGATCACTAATGGGATGAACATAACCCATATGATGAAATAGCTCAAAGGAAACCTGATAAGACTTAGTGCAAAATTCATCTTCAAGTGCTACCTGCTGTTCGCTTACAACTTTCTCCACCTGAACATTCACCTACAACAATAAACACTAAGAATTAACAAAAATAATGTCAGTTTTTCTTTCTGCAAAAATTGTTTCAAGTTCTTTCCCTTACCCTTACCCATGCTGATTTATTAAAATTTCTTGCTTTCGCCTTCTTGTACTTGTTTGCTTTCCTACTCTACATTTTGACCAACATGTCTTTCTTGTTTCTGTTCTATACCTATTTTCTTTGGCTTCAGCTTAATGTAGCATTTAAGAGTATGCTTATCTTGGAACACAAAGCAGCCCTGTTTCTCAGTAGTGGGATTACTTATGTACTCAAGCACTCTGTTTAGCCAGATTTATCCTTCCACAATACCAGTCTATTTAAAAATTTACCTGAAATGAAAAGGTGTGGTAATTTTAATCCAGATTAGATCATCAACATATTTTTGCATTGGAGAGGTAGGATTGGCATAGGGCAAGCTTGCCATGAACTAAAGTTATTATTTTTTCTTTTTTTTTGTTTTAGTCTTTTCATTACTTCTGCCACATTTCTTTCTGGGAAATATACGTATCTCTAGAAATCAACCTTTAGGTGCCTAACATAGTCACGTCGTGTCATTTTCCCCACCCTCTGTGTCTGAAGTGTCTACAGAGAACTAACATATGTAACAAAAGACCTGTAGGTGACCCATTCAATAAAGCACCTTGCTGGGCATTTAAAATAGCAATAAACAGATGTGCTTCGGCATTTGAATTCCCCCCAGATCTGCGGTTTAGCTCTCTAGAACATTTTTGTAATGGAGATAATGTTCAATTAGAGGAAATATGGAACATCCTTAATTAGTAGGATGACTGAATATTAGCAACCCTTGGCAAAATTGTAAAGAAAGTCACAAAACTCAAGGCAAAAATAAGTATAGCTTCGTTGTAAATTTGTTTGAATATTCCTGAACTGTTCTTTGGGCACAAATTCATGATTTTTCACCTTAAGTCAGTGGGTGAAATGTTTAAGGTGCTGTCTTTGTAAATCGCAGCTTGACCACCAGGTTTTTCTTAGGGTACAGGAACACTTTGCTACCATGTGCTCAAGGGTATCTGAAACGTGAAAATCTAACCTTCTTAGTGTGTTCATCATCTTGTTTTCACATGTGATTTAGTACAGGCTTGAAAGACCTACAACCTTCTTGTTTTGTAGGAGTTATGCATCATATGAAGGCTGTCTTGGGACTCTAAATCAATCTACTTTTCAGCAGTCCTCAGTGCATTTTAATTTTCAAGTCGAATATGTCTTTTCAGTGCGGTACTGACAAATACATAAATTTATACTCTAGGATCAAATGTCACGGCAAAAATGTTGGTGTGCAAGCCCTGACAGTATAGCAAATCTGAAAGAATCTATTTTTCCTAAAATAGAGAACATTCTGCTCTTATATTTGATTCTAGTGCCTTAACCTTGTTACTACAGTAAAGTAGCATGTGACTCGCAAGCAAGCAAGAAAAAACAATGTGACCTTTCATCCCTGAAGCAATTTCTTAGTAAAATGAGATATTTCAAACAAGAAAGCTTGTTAAAAACAAGGTTCAAAGCTCTGCACTAAAACCGTTCACTTCCATGGAGCTCACCACAAGGATTACTGTATCAGAATTCAGAGGGTAAAGGAGAAATCATGTTACTTTATTATTTGTATGTATGTATACATATATATATATACACACAGACATACACATATATATACAAATATGCATGCCACATAAGAACATATTTGTTTCCTATATTAGGAAAGTGCAGCAGAGCTCAAGGCTGTCCTACTCAACAAACTTTCTTTCCAGACACCTTTTGGGAAGCTGTATTATTATTCCTGAATCAAAAATTATGGACTACTGGCATGACATGGGATATTACTATTAATTAAACAACCCCTCAGAGGCTTCATGAAGTCAGAAATAAAAATGACTACTGCAATAAGTCACCTGTATCAAACTTTTTTTTCCCATCTTTTCTTTCTGTTTATTTTCCCAGTAGTCTTACAAAACATTGCACTATTGTCAGTATAAAACTTGGTTTACATATGTCTCATCACCAAAAGGATGAGCCATAAAAGGTTTTAACACTTGTGCTTTAAATTAGCTATATGATAGAGAACTATTGGCTAGGTACTTTCTGCTGCCTTACAGAAGGCCTCTTGATCTGCCTTGCTCTGTCCTGTTTCATGCACCCAAGCAGGACAACAATTTGTCAAGTGGAAAGAAAGTGCCGTGCAGAATGTGTATCTGTACCGGGTGCTCAGGCCACTTCAGAGGAGAACTCCTGCTGATAGGCAGCAATTATACTTTAAACAAAGATATTCTGCAGACCATAGATTCCTGTAAATCTCCATTATAATTCACACAAACAAAATAGAGATGGAGGGTTATACAGATGGCTAGGTACCGTAGCGACTTTCCTCAGCCTATAAATGGTCTCATACAGTTTGAGAAGGCCAATTAGGAGCTGAAGTCTCAATTTAAGACATAGTTTTTTTCCACTACCACTTAAACTCTATTAAATATAAATACTTCATTGTCATTAGTGGCTGAAGGAAGGTTTTATTTTCCAATAAAACAACTCAGAAGCCTTGAAATCTCAAAATTATGCAGTCTTCTTATATCTAGTAGGGTTTTTTGTTGTTTTGTTGGGGTTTTATTTTTTTTTTTTTTTTCAGAAAACAATCCTTGAAAGGACTCTGAGCTGTAAGGAGAAGACTGAGTTTAATACTCTGGTATTCATCACACACTTGGTGCTCAGTAACTGTTAACAGTATAATAATCAGCTCTCTGCAAGCCGGTGTGGAAGTTCATCTGTGACTCAGTTCCCCCAATCAATGCTGTTAGATGAGTGATGACCTGTCTAATTAAACAACTAGTCAAAGTTTTTAATTCTTGGATACATCTTGTCCCACCCAGAAGGCTATCCTGCCCCAGTCAATACAAGGAAGGTAAGCAGATAGGATTAGCACAATATGCAGCACTTAAGTAGAAGAGGATCTCTGGTTCCTGGTTGGGCTTCTGTGTTTGTTTTGCTGCAAAGTCAAGTTAAGATGGAGAGATTTCAAAGGTACTAATCTTTTCACTCCCTTTGCCTCCAGCCACTGGGGCTTATTGGAAAAGGAGCTGACATCCTACTTTAGAATAGCTCACTGCTGTAGATTACAGGTCACCTATATCCCAAAAGGATGACTAGCATTTGGAGAGATCTTGTTCCCAGAGGGGTGTACCTGGCTGGCACCTGACAAGAATGTGATTTCAGGCAAACCCCTCTCATTGCTGGCTAGTTGTGGGCAGATGCACAAGGAGCATGCTGTCTTTAGGTTAATTCCTGCTTATGCTATGAGCTGTGTTGACTCCTTTTCTAGCGAAACTCAATTTCTAAAAATTCTAAACCAAACTAGCTCAAAAGATGTGGATGTTGTGGCAGCTCATTTTCCCTGCAAATAAGAGGTAGAGAAATTTAGGAGTTTATGGACATGTGGTGAGCTTCCTTTCCTTCCACTGATGAGGACTTTAACAAGTATATGTTTTTCTCTCCCAGAGCCACGCAGACTCCTGGAGGCACTGCAGGTGCAAGGCTGCCAGGCTGCATGGACCTGTCTGTCCATCATGGCGGTGGTGAACGTTTTAGTAATGGGAAGTATCCACAGTACTGGAACAGCTCCCCTTCACCATGGTAGGTCTCAGCTGCTCTTATGGAAGAGTACATTTCAAATCTAATGTGAAAACTTACAATTCTGTTATCAAGTTAAAGACAAGCACATGATCCTTGAGATCCTTACTGAGTATTGACATACTGTGCTGGACGTAGCAGAGCTAGGCAGGGTGGTGGCATGTGAAGGATGGAGCTGGAGAACCATGTGTGGGCTGAGCACCCCTTTTTTTTTTGCAAAGCCTACCATCTGCGGCTTCTTGGAGAGCAATATGGTCCCAGCGCTGCTGCATCCAAGCTAAACTACTTCAGGTGCAAAAGCCCTTCTCTTTGCAGCGGAAGACTTCTTAACACTGAAGCATGTTATTATGATCAAGTACGTTGCAAGTATGTAAAGTGTTTGTCTGCCATCCCATCCACTTCCCCCCTGACCCATACCAGGCACCTCATAAGAGCTGTCAGAGTGGCAGCGTGCCACAACAATTTCTCTTTCTCTGTGCTCCTCTGCACAGCTTCTCTCCTAGGAGATGGACCAATAGGGGCTGTCAGAATTAACACTTCCCTTCTTGCCAGTATGGCTCAGAAAAGTAAATGATTTTCATTGAAGGCTTATTCTTTCTCTGCTTCAAACAGACATGATGGACCTACTCCCAGATGAATGGCAGGAAAGTGTAATTTCCATCCTGAGAGGAAGGGGAAAGCTGAAATTAAACACATTTAGATTCTTTAGGGAATTACCTATACTTCTCCTCACCAATTTTAAAAGGTTTCTATCTTTTCATTCTGTAGCTACTACAAAGTTTCCCCTTGCAGGGTAATGAATTGCATACCGAAGCTATTCAATATGTTATGTCCTTCTCTAAGTCTTTATATTTGCAATTTACACAAACACAATGAAACATAAATCTGTTGAAAATGCCAGCATAACTCCAGACACAAAAGTTTGAACCCTTAAAATACTGTGATGAAAACTTTAAGTCTAATTTTTGATTCTAAGTATCTCAGCCTTTGTATCCCCACTTAGACACATCATGTAAGAGCTCAGTTTTCAAATGGCATGTTATTAGAAGTACTGATTATTTTTTTAAGTTTCAAAAAATGATCACAAAAGATGATCAGCTGGATTAGAAATCATAAATAGGACTTCTTAAGGCATGTTTGTTCCACGAAATAAGGTATGGGTCCAAGCTCTACAACTAACAGGTGAAGTGGTGGGAGCACTTTATGAAATGGACTGCCCATTATCTTGAAGTGGAAGATGAAATCGCAGGAAACAAGCTCCTAGCTGCATTCAGGTTTAACATGTATGAGCTAGGAATCCATCAGATATGCCTAATATAGGATAGGGAAATGATTTTCTGCTCATGCTCTATTCTGAGGTTCTCTGCTATCAACACAAATAACTGAATGATGCTCCCCTGGAAAAAAAAAAATTAGATAAAGACTAGCATAGAAGTAAATTATGGACAAATATATATGCACATTTTACTGTTTCATTTTTTTGTTGTTTTTTTAAAAATAGTTTTCTTGTTGAAATAATGTGACAAAATGTGTAAGACAATGCAAGAAAATTGATAAAAGAGCAATGATTTAATTTCTAACTATGTAACAACTTCCTCGTGTGCTTATCACAGCTCCTAACGTCAACTACACATGATTATTCTTCTCTTGTTCTCTTTTAATCATATTTGTGTCAGCTCCAGATGACACCATTCCATCCTTGATGGCAAATCATAAATAGGTCTTTATTCTTCACTGCAAAAATTTAATCATTATTAACCCCACTGGCATTCATGTGAATGTAATGAGTATTTTTCATAAGAATTCTAATATAATTTTTCAATGCATTAAATTCATTTAGTATAGAACTATGGTGGCAGCTTTGAAAGGGTAGATATTAAAGGTTACTTCTATTGTCTTAGTTGATGAACTAAGCCTTAAATGAAAAATAAGAACTTAAACATCCACAAGCAGAATCTTCTCCAGAGTAAATGGATCTCCCTTCAATTGTAAGCATAATCAAGTTCCTTGTTATAATGAATCAAAACTCTGCTTAGTAATAGGCAAGTTTGCTTCAAGAAATGCTTGACAAGATGGTAGAATCACAAAAACAAGTTCATGAACTGTCTCAGAATAATGTAGAACTAAATACAGAACGAGAGATCATCTTATTTTGGTCTGCTTAGTGTTACACAGTTCTGCAGTTTAACATAATATCAAGATTTTTTAAAGTACTAATTAACATTAACATAAAGGTATTACAGGAGTCTTTTCCAGCACCATTTCTGTGAACTGGCAACACATCCCACAATGGGCCTGAAGCTCACCTATCTGCTGAGGGAAGCAGTCAGTGAGGGGGAAAGCTGCCTGACAGGCAGTGAACTGGTGAAAGTTCACAGACAGGGAAAGCCAGGGCTAGACTGCCTACTGACAGCCACTGTAGGCAAGATTCACTGTACAACCAAAAAATTGTTAGCATTGAGTAACAGCCAGCCTGACCTTCTTTGGGATGTCATGGACAGAAAATTAGATGGGTTGGGGTAGGGTTTTTTATGCAGTTTTATTCAGTGTTTTTATTCAGTTGGGGTAGTTGCAAATCCTGCTTTTTAATTCCAGAGTTCTTGGAAGCAGTGCTAGGGATGAGCTATGAGGAATGTAATTCCTTACTAGTCATCTAACCTGTACTGAGAGACAAAGCATCCCCCAGTGCTAGTATGTTCTAACTTCAGAGGGTGGTATTAAGAACACTTCCAACTCCTCCATAAGTCAAGATGTATAAGCATCTTCTATGCCAACCTAAAAGAACAGTATGTGTTACTATTGATAGAATCATAGAATTGTTTAGATTGGAGAAGATCTTTAAGATCATTGAGTCCAATCATTAACCCAGCACTGCCAAGTCTACCACTAAACCATGTCCTTAACTGCCGTATCTACATGTCTTTTAAATACCTCCAGAGACTCAATCACTTCCCTGGGCAGCCTGTTCTAATGCTTGATAACCCTTTTGATGAAGAAATTTTTCCTCATATCCAGTCTAAGCCTCCCCTGGCACAACTTGAGACCATTTCCTCTTGTTCTTCTGCTTGTTACTTGTGAGAAGAAACTGACACCCACCTCACTACCACCTCCTTTCAGGTAATTGTAAAGAGCGATAAGGTGTCCCACAAGCCTCCTTTTCTCAAGGCTGAACAACCCCAGTTTCCACAGCCATTCATAAGACTTGTTCTCTAGATCCTTCACCGGCGTCATTGCTCTTCTTTGGACATGCTCCAGCACCTCAAGGTCTGTCTTGTGAGGCCCAAAACTGAGCACAATATTACTATTGAAGACTGAGGCAAAAAAGGCATTAAGTACCTCAGCCTTTTCCTCATCCTTTGTCACTGTGTTTTCCCCTTCATCCAGCAAAGGATGGAGATGCTCTTTAGCCCTTCTTTTGTTGTTAATTTATTCATAGAAACATTTTTTACTGTCTTTTACAGCAGTAGCCAGATTAAATTTTGGTTGGGCTTTGGCCCTTCTAATTTTCTCCCTGCATAATCTCACAACATCCTTGTAGTCTTACTTGAAAAACCAGTAAAAGATAATAATCTGAGGGCCATACCAGTGTACTCACTTCTTTAACCTGGGCCCCAGGAAGCAGACTTCTGCCTTTTGTTCCCTTCACAACACCTTCTGCTCCCTTTACAAGGGAGTCTCCTGTGACAATAACCCATCTTTTCTCCTTTATGGAAATGATTCTGATGCAGGGCACAGGCCAACTTAACTTCAGTGACACGTCCATGCTAGATGAACCATCGTCCTTGCTATTCTTTCCACTTGCACAGCCTCATATCTGTTATGCAAGGACACTTGGGATGGTGGGGTAGTCATAAAGGAGATGCTTCTCCTGTGCTGGGCAGGAACTTTTTGTCACTGCCCCCTTTACCTTAAGTCACTGCATTCAGGCCGGTAGAGATAGGGAATCCTCCATGTCATGCATCCTGTCAGCCTATTGGGCCTGTCTCAGGGAAGGTAGGGTGCGATTTCAGTAGTCTGTCTCTCTCTTGCATTCCCTGATACTCCTCAATGTACTCACCTCCTCCTGGAGTTCTGTCACTAAGCAAAAGGGTTCCTTTACCTGGGCATGCTTCCCACAGGTCTTCTCACTGCTGCTATCCCATACTGCTGTAAGAGTAGTGTGCACCTTTGCATCTCTGCAGCCTGACACCAGAGGTGTATACCCTGCCCAAGCCCATCACCCTGTTATTCATCTCAACACCCTGCTTGACTTGTGGCTTTTGCTCCTGGCTCAGCTATTTCTTTTATGGTATCTCACTGCAATTACCATCATTGCTTCCTCCTTATTTTTGCGTTTTACCTGTTGCAGCTTGGCACTTTTGATAAGTATAAGTGGACACAACTAAGTCTTGGCATCTGCAAGCAGAGCTCCACTAACATTGGAGTCAGGGACACTAATAACAGGATGGACTTGGCACTACAGATGCACTCACTGCATGTGTCAACGCAAAACAATGACTTTGTTATCTCCTTTATTAGTTTCACACACAACTGCTGCCTCTAGGCCCAACCGTAAAATTGTGCTTAGTTATTACAAAAGTGAAAACTCCCTGTAGTTTGTTCCACGTGGCTCCACTGTCAGCCTAGGTTCAGACTTCCACTCCTCCTGGTTGTGTCTGTCTCCCTTGGGTCCTGTCCTCCACAGTTTCATTACAGGGACTTGGGGAGGTGAGGCAGTTTGACCTGTGCTGTGTTATTTATCTGCACCTTCTCAGCAAAAGACTACTCAGCTCTTCTTCTTCCCACTCTCACCATTTTCTCTCCTTCTCCCCCAAAGAGGAATCAAGCAGAGGCAGAACACCGAGGTATTCCAGGGGCTTGTGGTGCTTGATTTTGAAGGATTTGCTTTGGTTTTGCATAACATATTACAGTCTCTGGTAAAAGTAAACTGTTCTAACTTAAAAGATGCCCAGTATGATTTTCCATTCATTTTGTATTCACAAGAAAACATGAAACAAAATACTACAAGAAATTGCTGCCATCACGTAAGAAGGAATAAACATTTCAGACTCTGCGTGCAACTTTATGAATTTGAAATGCAGACTTATTCAAACAGTTCAGTGCTGGATGGTTTGGAGGAAACACCCAGGTAACACTTCTTGGGAGTAGCCAAGTGTATCTATTTACTGGACCTTGATTTGAGAAAAGATACCAAGGAAAATTCATTGTAAGACTTGCACTAGCAGCATAGTGGATAAATTTCCCTTTATTTTAACAATCTTTAAACATTGAATTTATTGGGGTCACACAAAATGTAGGAGGCTGGTGCAGGAGGTGTGATTTTCTTTCTTCGGTAAGCTCAACTCATGAACAACCAGAAGAATAAGCTGTGTGTGATAAGTACATTATGTAATAAATACATGGCATCTCATGTTAACTTGCAACATAAAAATATGAAAGCAAGCATAGAAGGGTAAAAAAGAAGAAAAATCTGCAGATTTTACAAGAGGTGTGGATAGAGAAGGGAGAACAAGGAAGTTGTGCAAACTTTTATCTCAATTACTTATGACTTGCTCTCTGTAGTCTTCCTCTACCTTGGCTGACTCTCCCTATAAACAATTTTATGAGACATGTTAAGTATTTTATGTAAAAAATAAGTTGTATTGCATTGCACTGTAGGTCAAGGCAGGAGGGACACATTGCCAGAATAGCTAGTTAATCTCTTTCATCTTTCCCAAGCTGTCATTAATGCTTATCTCTTCCCATAGGTATTGCAAAGTCATCTGTTTTCTCAAGTGGCATAGAACAATAGCAAAATCTTTTGATTTGACACCACAGTCAGCCTCAGGTCACATTACCCAGCAGGGCAGACCTCAAGGTGATGATTGCAGCTTCTTGCAACCATTTCCCCAGCTATTCCTTATCATCCCTACCCAGGGAGAGGCTCTTTGTGTTGCTCTTCTCATCTCTGCCAGTTGAATCATTTAAACCATGCCATCATGGGGGTTACACAGTGAAATGCCACAGGAGTTTGGCATGCAAGCAGGTCATTGGAAAATGACACCACTTTCCTCACACCTGAGAAAAGAGCAGGACTGGCTGGAATACCT
>JANHGB010052837.1:10966-26732 GCA_026283785.1 Coracopsis vasa
CCATGTGCAGTGATAGGAAACTACTTGATAGGTTTACCTTCTTCATGCGTTTCTCGTTAACAATGACCCGCGAGTTTCATATATTTACTGTAAAGCACCTTCTCTTTTTTTTTTTTTCCTGTAAAATACAGCATATGTATTACGCAAAAGTGTGATGGCACAGCTGTATTTAAGACTAGTTTGAGCAGTGCAGAAGCTGGGGTTCAAGTAACTGTGTATATACATTTGTGCAATATGATAATTGGATTATGAAAATCTAAGCTGGTCAAGGCTTGTAATGCAGGTCAGTACTGCAGCTGGGACTTGTGCTTTTCATAAGAACAATCAGCAAAAAATTAGCATCATAATAATGTGGAGAGTCTTGTTTAGCAGCAGTGTGTTCATTACCTACCCATGTTTTGGTATGGTTTCTAATTCCAGTCTTCAGCATCAGTTCACTCTTCACAAACACAGATTCCAAATTTTGTTTTCCCAGTTGTATTACTGACAAATGGCTAAAACTTATCCCCACTTCAAAATCAGCCTAAGCTTATGCTCAGCAACTGTGAAAACTTGGTATGTTGGGGGTTGGTTTACAGTATTATTTTTTACCCTTCTGTTAAGGATTTTGTTCTGGAATGCTGAACTCTGTGATGCATTTGAGTTTTGACATGCAGCTTTTACTGAATGAATGACTAGCAGTAACAGCATACTAGCCTTACAGCTGGGAAGATGCTAATACGTGTTCATGAAAATTATGTAAACAAATTCTGAGCTGTGTGTGCTGTATGTTCATAACATTCACTTTTCTTGCACAGACGTTGCAAGGCAGCTGGTGTCATACATAAGGTCTAAATAACATATACTCTAAGAATTTCTTTGTCACACCACTTAGATATTTGTATATGTAAATGTAGAACATCCATATTGGCTGAGAGGAGCAACAATATATCTTTAAAATTAATAGTGGCAGTGTGTCAGAAGTTAATGTTTTACAGATGTCTGTAAAATCTACTTCGGGTTAATGGCTGGGGTTTTTTATACTTCTTTTTTTTTCCTCCGTAATGCAACTGCTGCCAGGTCGGTGCTCACTTTTTGGAAGCTGTGGTGAAGAAATTTGATGAACTCTCGAAAAGTGATGCTGAGGGGAAAGAATGTGAAAACCTGCTTGCCTTAATTGCTCATCTGTATAATTTTCATGTGGTTCATTGCCTGCTGATCTTTGATATTCTGAAAAAGCTTGTTAGCGCTTTCACTGAAAAAGAGATTGAGTTGATTTTGTTTCTTCTGAAAAATGTGGGCTTTTCCTTAAGAAAAGATGATGCGTTGGCTTTGAAGGAACTGATCACTGAAGCCCAGAGGAAAGCAAACACAGCAGAGAAGAAACTCCAGGATCAGACTAGGGTATGTGTGTGTGTTTTAAAGATTTTCTGCTCTGAATAGACTTTAATAAGCACTTAGATACATGTATTAATTTACCAAAAGGTTTTCTGCTACACTTTAGGTTCTAAGGTACCATTAATACTCAGTTGTTGGCATTCAGTTATTTGCATTCCTCTTGTCTTTCTCCGTTAGTTCTTTGGACACAGCCACCAAAATGCTTGTAATGGGTGAGACTCAGACTGGTTTGTGCCTATGCATAGACTGTGCTCCTGATAATACTTGATAATAATTTTTACACTTAAAAAAATGGCCATGGTGTTTAGCAGATTAAGCTTTGAATTGAAGCTTGAATGCAAATGTATATAATTGGAGTTAAAGTAACATCTTTCTCTGTATTTGTATTTATGTAATCTAATTTTTGATGTGTATTGCTAGCCAAGCTGCTTATTGTCACAGAACAGTAATTTCAAAGTACAGTTTCCACTTTTATTTAATAAACTTTTCAGCACATAATCAGCAGAAATATTTCTTTTCCCATTAGGTTCGGTTTATGCTAGAGACTATGTTGGCACTAAGGAATAATGACATGCGTAAGATTCCTGGTTATGATCCTGAACCAGTTGAAAAACTCCGCAAATTGCAAAGAACACTGGTGAGTACTGTCTCGGCATACGTTGTATAGCTATTCTTAAAACCAGAAGTAATTATTTGTATTGTACATTGGCTTGACAGGCTATAGTATTTTTTAATTCATTCAACATTCAAACTCTTGTGAACAAAAGTCACTTCTTAGGTCATTAAGTATTACATCCTGTGTCCAAGTTAATTCATCAGTCAACCAGCTTTCTGCAAAACCGTTTGGGAAAGGACATAATACTTAGCCAAAGACTTTTCCTCAAAGTCCTATACTTGAAAAAGAGATTGTGGGAAATTTAATGATTGTGGAGAAGAAATGAGTCATTACGACAAGTTCTTTTTTTCCGTAGATTTTGGATGCAGGCACCCTCTTCTAACCTCACCAGAATTATTTTTGAAGTCTAACACTTCTGAAAAGCTGGAGAGAAGGCAGTTTGGCTACAACAACCTAGTATAAAATGCATGAAAGTAACTGTCTCTTTGGATTAAGAGCTATTTTCAGAAATGTGTAAGTGCAGGATGTGTGCATCAGTAATAATAGGCCAGGCAAAACCAAGCCCAGGTAACCTAGTTCTGTAGAATTTCCTCTCGAATTTTCACAGTCCTCCTGGTACACTTCTAGGATTTTGTTGAAAATTCTTATTTTGTTTAAAGAGTTTGAACTCTTTGCTGTTCGAATTGTACAAAACTTAAAGCATTTTATCATGCCATTTTATTTGATCAGAAGTGTTGAAAAGGAAAATCATGACCAGAACAATCTGCAGCTGATTTTCAATGTCGGCTTCAGTCTCTTGACTCTTCAACGTCATCAAGTCTTGAATTCTAATCAAGTTTTATGGTTGGAGGATGGCTCCTTTTTAATTGATTATCTCTCTCTTTCTCTCTCTTTTTTTTTTCCTTAACAAAAAATAGAGCTTCTAAATGTAGATTTAAGCAACTTCTTGCCTTTGAGAAATTAGAGCATATAGGAAACTTCTAAATTCTTTTCAGGCTGCTGACTGAAACTAAAGACTGGAGAAGGAACATGTGAAGACCTTTATGATTAAGATATTAAGTTAATTGTTTAAAGTATTTGTTTTAAAGTAATTTAAAGCAATTAAAGTATTTGGGGGTTTTGTGTTTTGGAGGTTTGTTTTTAAAGAAAGCTTCAAATAATAGCTTTTGGGGTTTTTGTATTTTGTTAAGGTTCACAAAAGTGGTTCTGGAAAAGAAACTGAGCTCCGTGTCTCCCTGGAATCTCTTCTCAGTGCTGATCGGGTTGGTCGCTGGTGGATAGTTGGGTCATCCTGGAGTGGAGCACCAATGATTGATGATACAAATAGCAAGACTCAGCAGAAACTGCATATAGGAAAGGTAAATCCAAGCAGTGATTGTTATAAGTGTTTGCGATCTTTTGCACGTTCTTCATACAGGTGCATAAGTTTGTTTCAGAGCCCACAAAAAAAAATACTGTGGTATAGCGCTTTTTTTTCTTATCCCATGGAACTGCAAAAATCACTTGTGGAAGTGGAAGAGATGTGATTTAAAAGTGGATTTCCTAGTATAAATTCTGACAGGTAGTGTTGCCTGTCTGTGGGTGGCATATATCTAAGCTGATTGCAAAAGTAGTGTAGTGAGAATGTCATGGTGACTTACATTAGAGAAGCACATCTTAAATAATTGGCACAATTAAAACACATTAAAATATATTTCCCTAGTTGAAAAAGCTGTTGCTGATTGTTATGCCCCTGGACAAAAGCTCAGGACCTTTGGGCTGCTGCTTCATAGCTTACTGGAGATCTTCATTAATGCAAGGCTATGCAGAAATAGGTTTCTTAAAGCAAGCATAAATAAAATAGCATTTAATTTTAATTTTTTGCAGGTGAGTTCAAAGATAATGGAGCTTGCTCGTAAGCAGAGAATGAACACCGATATCAGGAGAAGTATTTTTTGTGTCTTGATGACAAGTGAAGACTACCTGGATGCCTTTGAAAAGCTTCTCAAGTAAGTATAGACTAGCACAGAAGACAGCCCACATCTAAAAATAGCATTAGCTGGGTTGGAAAAATACCATTGTTGGTCTGGGCTTACGCACATTTAATTGGTAATAAAATCAGAGAAGTGCGTAGCTAGCCATCCATGTAGAGTAAAAGGGTAGGAGAAGGACCAAAGCCTGGGTGTAAGGACTAGGGAAGGGACTGTAAGGGAAGTCAGAACTGACTGGCAGTTGAAGGAAAGGAGTAGCCCAGATTATTGTCACTCACGTCTATAACTCTGATTTCCAGCATCTTTTGACTTCAGGAGTTTGTATCTTTTTGCATTGAAGATATGTTTCCTGGTCTAGTGGATGGAAGTCTGTTGCAGCCTTGCTTCCTTACAGATGCAGACCAGAAGCCCCTTCAAAATCTATCTTGGTTTTGTTGCTGGATTTCCATACTGCTGCCACTTCCTTTACTTCTTACCACCTTTTTAACCCATCTTGCAGGTCTCTGTCCATAATTGCATGACCTGATAGTGTTCTAGCACCTCCACTTCCCTCTTAGCTTTGGATTTGCTTCAGGGTCGCATTCCAAGTTAAGCCCTGTTTCCTTACCACTTAGCAAACAGCTCTTAAGAAGAAGATTTGATCAAGGAAAAGCGTAAACTAAGCTGTTCTTTATGTTTGTCAGAACAGTACTGTAAGTCTGTAGTAACTGGGAGAGGAGAAAGGTCAGGTCTGAACTTCTCTTCTGCAGCCTTGTAATTCAAGGGTATTATCTTACCAGGATGGCATGCAATTATTTAATTTGATAACCAAACCAAAACAGACTTTGTAATAAAGTCAACTAATATTTGATTAAATGCCACTTCTGCAAAACACAGCTTGGATTTAAGACTGCAATGGAGTCATTCCAATATCTTAATATGGCCTGTTCAATTAAAAGAAATTAGCTGCTGCTGCTGCAGTTCTTGCCAAGGCCTGGTAGCTCAATTTGCAAATTGATCCTTGACTCTCATCTGTGCTATTTAAACTAGTATACAAATCTGTATACATACAGGCTTGGCAGAAAAAACTGCAGATGGCCTGGTGTGTGTTGATACTGATTTTTATACAGCAAGCTCAAAGAGAGAGGAATTCAGAAATCTGCCCACATCTGGCAGAGTATAATGGAAAGTACACAGAATTGTCAGTGAAGGAATTAACTTCAGTGTGAGCATGTGTTCCAGAGTGTATGGGAATTTATACTCATAAGTTGGATGTCAGTCTCATGAGGAAGAGGACAAGAAAATATATCAAGAAGTATTTTGACTGCTCTTGTTGATTCATCTGCTGCTATATCTCTGGCAGAGTTTAGGTGTGATCAAACAGTAATTTAAATTGTTGTAGGTCCAGGCTACTATAGTTTTGCTTGTCTTTTTCCTCCTTACAGTAAAAGTAATTAATTTGAAGCCAGAACAGCTCCCTGAAGTGGCTCAGCTTGTGATTGCAGAAGTGTCAATGTAAAGGGAGGGTTGGGAATGTCACTGGAGACTAAGAGGAGAGAGTAAGACTTGATCCATTTCATTAGATGAAAGGCTACACCTCCTTCACAAACTGCAGATTCACACAGCAGGGGGAATGAATGCTTCTAAAGTTTGATGCAGAGGCAATTTGAAAAGCTGTTTCATAGACATGAAGAATTTGAGAGATTTTATATCTCACCAAAAAATGAAACTTTGAAAAGCTTTATATACCCTGTTGTAGTGTGGTGTGTAATTCAGGATAACAATTATGTGATCGCATCTACTAAAATAATTTCAAATCACTTTTAAAAGGTTTGAGTGTTACTATTTTTGATCCAAAAGCAGTGATAGTCTTGGGCTTCAGCTGGTGATAACTGACCTACTTAGAGGCAGGCTTCTGCTGGTGATAAATAACCTACTTCAGAGGCTGTCACCCCATATACAGCAGGAAATTCTTAAAATGGTCAAGATATACAAGTCCATGGGAATACTGTAAGTCATGAATGATATAGTAGGTGAGGTGGTTGCATATTCTGTATCAAAGATTATCAGGCTTATGAAATCTCTACAGGTTTACAGTGAAGCTCAGCAGTGAAAGACAATCCTGACCCCTAAATTTTAGATGTTTAGGAATGTTAGGTCTGAAAAGATAAAATAATGCTAGGTCTGCAAAGAAGTGAAAGTAAGAATAAAGTTCAACATCAAAGTGCTGATTTGCTTGGTTATAGCTGTCTGGCAACATGAATATTTCCTAAATAAGCTAGTCATGATAGAAATTACGATGGAGAGTGTGCCAAATTAGTGACTGTAGTATAACTTCATGAGTTACGGTGCATGTCTGGTAGCTGGAAACTTGTTTTAAAGAAGGAGCTTTTGTTGCTCTGTAATAAAATCAGGTAGACCTTGGCTGATGGGAGAGCAAGCAAGTTCTATCACAGACATGACACTTACAGTACTGTTCTGTTCTCTTCTGGAGTTCTGGAGAATTCTGGAGTAGAATTCTAAGTTTTCACTGCTCATTAGCAATCAGCCTAGAAATCATCCCAGATTTTCCTGTTGTAAAACCTTGAATGCTGGGGGAGGGGAGTGTGGCTGAAAAACAGTATTTTCTCTACTAATCTGGTGCGTGTCTGTGATCCAGTGCAGTGGCAGGTGTCTGGGGGTGTATACAAACGAGGGATATTGGCATCAACCAATGGCAAACTACAGGTGGTAGAGCAAGTTCCAGTGGAGTCAAACTTAGTTAGAAAATACACTTGAGTTACACCAATGCCATACGAAATTTGAGCTTTAAACAATGAAAAGAATTTTGTTTGACATTTTTCAGACTATAATATGAAGCATTTTTCATTTTAATTGGTTTTAATGCTGCCAAGCATTTGGCAGCCTGGGAAGCTAAATCATATTATTCACAGAACAGGTGCCTTGCGAGTTAGTTGCCAATCTCTGCACCAAAGTACCTCAGCTCTCTTTTTAGGCTGGTCAGCTGTTCAAGTGGGAAGGTTGTTCAGTCCTTGGCCTTTATGCTGAGGCAGCCAACATTGATACTGACTGTTGACTGTGTTCTTCAGGCTTTGTGTGTGTGTGTGTGTGTGTGTGTGTGTGTGTTAAGGTGATTTGAAATGGCTGACTGCATCCTCTTAGTATCAGACAACAATGAAATTCAAGTACTATGTAGCATGGAGTTGACCTAGAGGTTAAAAGATTCGTATCACTAAATAAGTGGGAAAAACGTCCTGATATATTATCCCTAGTAAAAGCAGATACTTCACAGAAGTGAAGGGTGCCTTGGATATGTTTCTCTAAAAAGGCTTACACTGATCCAAAATCTGCTTTTCTTCACATGACCATAGGTACAAGTGTGACGTAACTGCAACAGGGTGCTACAGTTCTTGTTCCACTATTTAGTGTTTGTATTGGTACACCATGCAACAACACTTGCTGCACTACTGCTGCACTAGACTTCATGATGGCAGTGCCCTCTCTGTTTTTCTTCATGAAGAGCTACAAACATGGAGCTACAAACCTTTCCTTCCTCAGGCGCTAATTACACTTGTATCATTCCACTTTTGTCTGTTGAAGTCTTGCTTTTTCAGCCAATCCTTTTAATGTCAGTAAGACTATAGCATTTTCATATTGCTGTACCAGGATACTGATGTAGCCCTCAGTTTTAAGGGGTTGTCCATAGAGTGTTTTTCTAAGACTGTTTTTGTAAGAACTTCCTCACAAGTGAAATTGAATGTAGTGTTCAGGGTTTTTTCTTTTTTCAAGTATTACTCTTGGATGTTGACTGTAGCTCTTGCTTTGTGTCAGTAATTTTTTCCTTACTAAATGATTCTCATTCTGTTGCTAAATTTTAGGCTTGGACTGAAAGATCAGCAGGAGAGAGAAATTGTCCATGTTGCACTTCACTGCTGCTTACAGGAGAAGACATATAACCCCTTCTATGCATTTTTGGCTAACAAGTTTTGTGAATATCAAAGACGATTTCAGGTGAAGATCTGTTCCTACTTTGGTTTAGTGTTGCTATTGTGGTTAGGAAGACAGTTATTAAATACCTGAGAATGGATGCATGCCTTTTAAGATCTTCATCCTGAGAAATAATTGTGCTGGTCTAGGTATGTGTTCGGTAAGGCATGCTCATGGTGAGGTCTGAATGGGAAATAAAGTAACTACAGCGGAAGGTTTGCTTTCCTTCATTTTACACATTTCAGAGGAATTGAGCAGTCTGATCAAGCATCTCTGTTAACTCACAGAGGGATCGTAAAGAATAAAAGGTCAGGAGGTTTCGTTATATTGTTACTCATTTAAGCAGTCACTTGATTGTAGGATTAATTTTTTTTACCTTTGACACCCAGGTGACGTTTCAATTTAGTATTTGGGACAAAATCAAAGACTTGGAAAACCTGTCAGCTACTGCCATCTCCAACTTGGTTTCGCTGTTGGTTCATTTATTAAGGACAAAGTCATTGTCACTTTCAGTTCTCAAGGTTGGTGTGTTTTCTTTTCAAAATACTTCTGTGTTTTCCTTGCATTTGATAATTCTATGGCAAATGTATTTTTTCTGTTACCTAGCTGGTACTTTAGCTTTTCAAGGTCATAAGCCAAGATAAAACTTGTTCTAAAATTACTAAATTAACCCAGTTGGTTACAGTAACGCTATTATTTGGGGAAAATGGAATCTGTGGTGACCCAGGCATACAGAAAGTCTACAGTTCTGTATCTAGAGCAGTTGTAAGATTATATTTTTTAGAGTATCCCAAGTTCGTACTAACACGCTTTCATTAATAGGTTTTGTCAGTGGATTTTCTGCTATGCTTTTTAGCTGATGTTGATTTTTATTAGACCAGAAAGAAATCTACTGAGCACTTGGATTTATCTAGTTGAAAAATTATACCTGGTATTGTGGTACTAGTAGACAGGTTAATTCCTTAAAAAGTTCTCTGCTTTCTTTATTGATTGGCTTTTGGAGGCAGTGTTCTCAGCTAATTCTTCTGTGCCAAACTTAAGGCTCTGTATATATGGGAGGCCAGTTGTTGTGCTAAAAGCTGTTCATTTAGAAGAGAATTCGTCTGTCTGAAATACTTGAATGAATCCAATTCTCCCTCTCTCCTAGGTAATTGAATTCAGCGAACTAGATAAGCCCAAAGTCCGTTTCTTGCGACAAGTATTAAGCATGCTGTTAATCAAAACAGATGCTGAAGACCTTTGTGACATTTTTGTGAGGTAGGTGAACAGAGAGATCTGTAGGGAACCCTTGGTGAGTAGTAATTAAGAAGGTAGCAAGTTTGCTTGTTTTGTTGGGAATTATACAGTGCCTTTTCCAAAGATCAGACACCCATCTATTAACAAGTAGACTCTTCTGGGTGAGTGGGGTGAAGCTTATCATTTGTGTGTTAGTACAGGCTAACACATCAAATTGGGTGATGATGTTTCAACCCTTATGCTGCAACATGAGGAAGATCAGACATGGTATTCGCCTCAGGTTCTGCTGTAATGTAATTGTTTACATAAAGCAAGTCTGAGGCTCCAATAATCCATTTTATTGTTGAGATTCAATTGTACGCTGAGTGTGTTTGGGCTGTTTGCCAAACCAATGTAGACTTGCTGGTAATTTGAAAGCTTCATCAGAAAAGCTCCTTTTATAGGTTAGAATCTTTTTTTCCCTCGTGTTCTCTGAAGAAGATAAAGAAAAATAAAATCGAGAAACTTCTAAACCAGTAGAAGACTAAATTTGCTTTTTGATCTGTATCTTTACAGGGTATCTGACAACCCCAAACTGGGAATGCTACGGGAAGGCTTGAAACTCTTCCTTACCCACTTCTTACTGAAAAATGTACAGGCCCAAAAAAGTGCTGAAGAAGCTAGCTTATTAAAAGAGAGAGTTGAACTAGCAACCAAGGCTTTGCAAGCAAAAGAATCCAAATTGAGGTTGTAGTTCTGCTTTTCTGATAAAACTCGTAGAGAACCTGAGTCTGCACAAAGATGCAAAGCTTTGATAGTCTTTCAGACCCAAATAACTGAGAATGAGGAGAGCCGTCTTACTCTAAAGGATCTGTTTTTCGATGCAGTTACTTTGCTCTGCACAGTTGTTAGAGGTTGAATTGAAGGTGATACAAGGCCTTTTGAAGAAAGGGAAAATGCATTTTTTTATCGTGTCCCTTTTTAGTATGAGTGCTTCATCTTGATGGTTACTATCAGGGGAAGAGGGTGAATTTACTGCCAGCTGGGAGTATCATACAAGAGTG
The DNA here is from genome assembly GCA_026283785.1 of Coracopsis vasa. Lineage (NCBI taxonomy): Eukaryota > Metazoa > Chordata > Aves > Psittaciformes > Psittacidae > Coracopsis > Coracopsis vasa. The sequence goes on from JANHGB010052837.1 coordinate 21,175, forward strand.
TTCTGCTTTGCATGTTTTAGCCTTTTATTTAAAATAATAGCATAACACTGACCACCATCTGTTAAAGAATGAGCCTTAACTAAAGACTTTTAATATAACCAATCATTGTACTTGCCTGAAGCAACAGGCCACTAGATGGCACAAGTACTGGTGAGTCACTTTTGGCAGAAACCAACTTTTTTTCTTAAAGTGTTAGTTATTCACTAATTCTGTGAATTGTTTACCTGACTGTGGGTCGGGAGCAGATCTTCAGTTGGAGTCAAAGGTGTAGTAAAACGACTTGAAGATCTGATTTTGCCCAATTTTATTGGGTTAGAGATCACAGCATGGTTTTATTGCTCTTTTAAACTGTGTTTTGCAGCTTTAAAATTAGAGTTGCCTAATCGCTTGTGATAAACGGATTTTTATAGACATAAAGAATTATATCAGTATGAGTCTTTTATTAAGAGAATACATTCCTAAAAAATTTGCTTGCATTTTCCATTCAGATGTTAAAAAATCATGCATTTCTTTGTGACAGTGTTAATAGTTTGTTTCTTTTGTTACCTTACCATTACACATTAAACTGCAATTTTTCTAAGGGCCTTGCTATTTACATTAGATTTACTCTAGCTAGCTTGCCAGGAAAGGAATGACCTTAAACTGGGGTGGGTGAGGGAGGCAAGCACATTGTCATGTGCTGCAGTGGTATCATCTACCTGTGCTAGAGCTGCCAGCCCATTTTCTGTATGCAGATTTGCGCTCTGGTGTCCAATAGTCTCTTCACCTCTGATGCCTCCTGATTGCATTGGATACCAACTGATCTATTCAGCTGCTTCGGATCTCTCCCTTTTGGGAGAATTTGCTCCCTTTAGACATCCTCCAGAAAATTTTCACTTCTGCAGCAAGGGAGGTGGACAAGAATTTTTTTATTACTATGCTTTAATCAAAGAGTTGAATATATAATACTCAGTTGTATGAGTAACCTTTTCAGGAGAAGGAGCGCTTCCTCCAGCTGCCAGCAGCCAGTGGTTTTCTCACCTTTTATATGTTGGAGAAGGCAAGTTGTAGGGAACAAGATGTCTTCGGAGCAGAGACACTCAGTTTCAAAATCCCAGGTTAAACCAGCACAGTAACAGCTAACGCAGATTACTATTAAAAGAACAAAGCAAGATGCTTTCTTCAGCCCATCTCATGCCATTAGCAGCTTTTAAGAATACAAAACATCTTACATGCAACAGGCAGAAGAGGAAAAAAAAACTTTTATATATTTCTAAAATTCATACCAATTAACAAAAATACAGGCAGCAGGATTATTGACACTATTTTGATGGTTACAAAAGTCACAACTTTGGATAGTGTATGTAAATTGCTCCCTTGCAAACAACCATGCCAGACCTTGTGGTTTAGTTCTGGAGGCTGAACTCGGGCAAAAAATCTGTGCAAATCCCTAGAAACTGGCTGCTGTGGAATGCTTAGGACCTCGCTGAGTAAAAATTGCACCCCCCCCTCCCCCAGGCTGCAGCAGACACCTAATTGCTTTTTGGCAAGGGTTTGGGTAGACCCAGTGTTTCAATGTGTCTGTAGTTTAATAATACATAAATGGAAGCACATTGTTCTAACCACAAGGTTGAGGCAACTTTGCCCCACCAGATAGATGTTGAAACATCTTCCGTAGATGAAATGTGCCAGGCTGATGGTTATTGTTTGCACTCTTTGCTTGGTGGTCAGAGCTGCCCACCTCTGCTGCCTGTGGCAGGATTGCCTTGTGTTTTATGGGTTGGAGTGTATTCACTTGCTGCAGCTGCCCGAGGCAATGTGATGCAGGTGTTGCTAATGCAATTACAGGACATGGTTTTAACCTTACAGTCTGAAATTACATTTGCTATTTGTTTTACACTGAGATTTGCGTTAGTTATTATTTATCCTAACCAGCTAGTATGTTTTGTTCAAACTTAACTGTTATTACAGCCATTGCTGTGTTCCTGAAGCAAACAGATTTTACCTGCCTGCAGCTTTTACACTTGTCATGTTTATGTATAAATATAAATTATTTTTTTTAAATAACCTGAATTTTGAAGCCAAAATCCATTGCAAGTCTACAGTGAAGGTATGAGGACAGTTGCTGTGGGTGGTTCTGTTACGTTTAACAATTTTTATCATGGTTCTACTGACCATATTGCTACAGCTTGACAGAGGTGGAAGGCCTGTCAGAGTGTGCTGGTGGTCAGACACGCACATCTGCAAGCTGTCACTTCTGTGGTCCAGTCGCATCCCAAAGATAAAAGGCACATTGTGAAAAGGAAAGCTGAGATTATTGTATATTTAATTCTAATATATATTTTAATGATATACGTGCATAAATGTGTGCATATATAACATATGATTTTAAGTATCGTATTTTTTTAACCCTGGAGAAAAAGCTTGTCACCACCAGAGTTAGTCCTGCCAAAGTGTCTCCTTACAGCAGGGCTGTTGGTGCTATGTGGTCTTTCTATAACAGCAAGTCTCAGTGCTGGCAGGAGGCTTCCTGCAACACTGCGCACAAAGCACAGACTGACAGCAGAGGTTGCTGGAGAAGTTGCACCATTCTTGGACACGTTTTGCTTTGTTTGCTGTGGAATAAATGGTCGATAACACACATACACAAAGATGTTGAGATTTCTCCGTATCAAGTGTTAGCCAGCATCAAGCCTCCATCAGAAACATTGCCTGATCATTCCAATAAGGGAGATGCCACTTAAAATGTCCAAAATTATTTCATAAAGGAAGGTTGGGGGAGTTACTACCTCATGAGCAAAAATGGGCTTTCAATTGGTAAAAATACACTGTGCTGGAAATACACCAGGCAGCTACAGTTGCAGCATTAACCCTTACTCCTGCCAAGCCAGTGGAAAATACAGCGTGACCTGCTTTAGGTGCATTGAACTAAAAGCTGGATGTTTCTTTTTTTTTTTAGCTATATAGCAGATGATCTCAATTCCCCCTTTAAACAGCACTATCCACTCATAGCTATTATCATGGTTTCAATTTTTGTTTTCTTTTAAGCTGGACAGCGCTGTTTTAAACCTTCTCTGTTTTCTGTATCAGAATTAACAGGGCAGCGAAGTCTGGTTTTTAGCTTTGGCTGGAGTGTTACGCTGATAAATCATACACAAGTCCTTTTGGCAGGGTTTTAGCACCGCACCTGAATAGGCTAAGTATCTGCAGGGCTTTTTTAACTTGACTTTTTTCCATTGTCCCACACACCGGGGATGACGAGTTGGTATCAGTCCTGCTCCAAAAGCGCAGACGCAAGCAGGTCTGTCCTGCCTCGCGGTAGCGAAGGTGTGCAACCCAATACTGTGCTTAAACCACATCTGGGATCGTTTGGTTTGCATTGTTCTACGGGTGAACTTTGCACGTGAAAAGCTACAGCCCGGGAGCGGTGTAGTGCCAAATGTGCACGACAGTGCTTTCGGCTTAATAAATACATGAGTGGCAACTCTAATACTCAACTTTTTGTTGCATTGAGTGTAACGGGAGCTTAGTGCCTGGCTGCATTTCATGTGTGCAAGAATCAGTTCTTGATTTTCTCTTGCAGTAGATGAAGCTATTTTGTTTTCAGGAGACAATTTGGTCTGTAGAGTCACTTTTCCAAAGGCAGGGTGTAAGTTTTACCCAAGGCTTTCCAGGTTGGACTGATTTCAGGAATGGTAGGTAGAGATATGACTCTTTTACCATATGCCACTTCTTGTGATTTCATCTCTTGGAGGAACTCTCTTTCACCCTCCAATAAAGCTGAGTTTACCATGAGGCCCGCAGGCATGGACATTACAGCTGCTCATATAAAATAACTGCACTGTCCTCAAATTCTGGTGTGACCTGCATCCTTGCTTTAAAGCCAATTACAGTAGCCTTCCGCTAATTTAGATGCATGCACAATTCAGAATCAGATATCATGTGGTTTCCTTAATAACACTTTAAGGAAATGAAATTAGTATCTACCGAGAAAAAGCTTAGGAAGAGCCAGCTGGCACCAGAAATTCCTTAAAACTTGTGTCCTAGGACAAAACAGTTCACACACCGAAACCAGCTCACACTGTGTGAAGGAGAGCTTCAAAGTGAACACATTCAAAAATGTCCAAGTAATGTAACTAGAATGAGAGGTAGAGAGTGAAATTAAACATAGAGACCTTTTCTGAATAGTTCCTTCAGAGTCCTTACTGTCAGTAACAGCGAAATGGTGGCTTCATTTCATAAGTGAAAGATTTCCAAGCATGACACTTGTTTCATTAAAAACTCCATTATGGGCCTTTTACTGCTCAGACGGTAAGAGTACCCTCAAGTCTCTTGGGCGCGCAGGTACACACGGCTCCACCGTGAAATAACAGGACTATTGTCAGGAGGCAGTGAAGCCCACTGCAGGAACAGCTTTTTGTTACAGTCAGGAGATGGAACTATGCATTTTTCTAGTACAGACACAATAAGCTGACTTGGTGTCACCTTGGGGAAAAATAAGTCATCTTGATTGCATCTCCTAGGCTTGCGTCTGATTCACAAAATCATCCCTCCTCCTCAGCCAAAGCCTTAGATTCTGAATGGATTTTTTTTACCTTACTCTGTAGTTCAGTTCACCCTTAAAATGTTGCCTGGATGGTGTTTACTTTCCAAATTTCCCTAACTAAATGGTTTGAAACTGACTCCGTGGGTCTTCTGAAGATATGTGTTATGCCAAGGATTATGCAGCTACTGTACAGCAGAGATCAGGAAGCAGTGCAGAAAGGCAGGGACAGCAATGGCATTTCCTATGGTGATAAAGGCTGTCCATGGAGGCTCTAGGGAGCTCTTCACCACCCCTTCAGAGCTTGAGCAGCAGGCAGTGGGTCAGCTTGAAAGCTGATGTGGGTTTTGTTTTCCTCACCTGTGGTCTGAAAGCGATGTGAGAATCAGATCCAGAGAGACAGTAGAACCCATCCATGTGTCTTGGGCTGCCTTGTGAAACCTTACACCAGGCTTGTGAGTTTAAAGGAGCCTCCAGACTGCTAAAGGCTGGAGAAGCAAATCTTTATTCCTAGCCAGATTTCTGACACCCTCTCGGATGCTGAGTAACATTTTCCCTGCAATGGCCTCCCCCAGGGAGGAGCCAGGGCTACTCAGGACTGACGTGCAGCTGCCGGAGGCACAGTACTAACAGGTTTTGCAGAAGAGAGCATGGAACCTTTTTCAACATTATCCCATATTCTTCTGCTGCTCAATCTCAAATCTAACCTCTAGATGTATTTTTCAGTCCTGAAGGTGAAGATGTGGAAGAACAAAAGAGTGGGGGTTTCAGGTATCTCCCCATCCTTCGCTGATAAAAGAGCTTCCTTCCTTCCATCCCCAAAGCAAAGAGCACCCATGAGGATCTGTAGTGTTAAGAGAGGTGTCTCTCTGGGCAGCTTCAGATTGAACAGAACAGGTCTTCTGCATGGTGCATGGCCCAAGCTGCCCGGAGTTGCTGCTCCCTGGGAGTGATCCAGCTTTAGACACCTACGTTGGCCTTCTCACCTTGGCATGACTCCGCTAAAACCTCCATCCTGGGCCTCCCATCACCTGAA
>JANHGB010052837.1:38332-55462 GCA_026283785.1 Coracopsis vasa
GCCCCTGTGTTGATCCAGTATATTGCCCGGGAGCCAACAATGCGCGGTTATCTCGGCGGAGATAGCGCAAGGAGCGCACTGCGCCGACACCTCCGGGTGGTCCCCTTTCAGCAGACCCGCGCTGCCCCGGCCGTGGGCAAACAGATGCCGATCTCCCCTTTTGAACAGCCAGGGCGGTGCGTGGGGCCGTGGGGTAACCCCTGGTGGCACCAAAAGGGAAGGGGGCTTCCCGGTGGGAACGACGAAGCGCCCAGAGCCCTGCGCTGTGGAGTCGGGGGGCTCGGTCCTCTGAATGACCCCCCGACACCCCGGTCTCCCCACGCCGTCCGGTCTCTCCAAAGCCGTTACAAACCGCGGGCGCGGGTCCAGCGTTATTGCCAAAAACACGTATTACACTGCGACATTCTGTAAATGAGATAATGATACATAAACCTCCCTGATAAATGTGACATCCTCGGGATGTCTCCTCTAAATTAGCCGCTTGCATTGACTGCTAATAATGGTGAGTTTATGAAAGCAATTTCAGTGCAAAAAGCACAGGGTCTTCTCGGTCTAATCAGCCTGCCTCTCTTAATGGATGAGGGGGTCAGCCGGAGAATTATTGACACTCCGCTGCCCTTAACCTGTTTCCCAATAAAGCTGATTAGTTTTTGTCAATTCATCAGCTAACCACTCTCGCCGGGACTGCATCAAAGCCGTATTTGCTCAGGGGAAATCAACAAGTCACAGATCAGATCCATTACGGAGCGGCTCCGGCTCCCTGGCCCGGGGGGGGTGGCCCCAAGCACCGGTGTGTGTGTGGGGGAAAGGCTCTTTTGGGGAGAAAACGAGCCCCTCAGGGCATTTGGGCTGGCAAAACCGGCCCTGGGTACTTGGAAGCCGCCTGAGCGTTGGCAAAGCTGGGCGTTTTTCGCCCGGGAAAGGAGGAAAGGATCCCGGGATGGATCCGGGCGTCACACAGGCGGCTGGGTGCCCATCCTGTCCTAGCTGTGTGCCCGGAGGCGACCGCCTCTGCACGTCCCTCCCAGGCAAAGGGCATTGATGTCACTCCTGGTGAGAAGGGAGCGCCAAAAACCTTTCCCTAACGCAAACCCCCGTATTTGGGGGGGAAAAGGTGGCCCCGCATTAGGAGGCCGGGATGCTTTATTGTTATTATTTTGTGTTCGGGTTTTTCTGTTTGTTTGGTTGTTGTTTGGTGTTTTTTCCCTCAAGCCATCTTCCGAAGTTTTGCCTGGCTCCCGTTGGACTTTCTCTTCCCATAACATCAAGCAAAATAATTTAAATGCATTTCAGCTACTGCTGCAATCCCCGCATCGGACGCGGGTTGTTAACCGGGATGATGAAAGCTCGACGGTTTTTGCTTATCCACAAGAAAACAACAAAAAGCCCACCCAATGTGCGCTGCCCCTTTAAGCCCCGGCCGACAGCCTCTCAGTCCACCCCCCTTCAATTTAATTTCATTAAAACAGAGCATGAATATTTCTATTAAACCTAAAATGAAATATGAAGCCATTTAGACTCTGCCTGCACCAATCACCCAGATTTATGACTTTTATTCATCACATCAAGAGCTGGGAAAAATGAATTTTCTTCACCCAGGAAGGAAATAAAAACCCTGCCTTGGTCATTTCCAGAAAGCTGTTAATTTGCCCGTGTGGTAATTACTTTCACAATTAACTAAAATACAAATCAACCTGACAAATTGGGTTAGTTTATATATTAATTAGCCAGTTTAAATTTATTCATTATGAAAAGACAATTTAAGAGGACCCCGGGTGTCTGTTTTATCGCAATAAATTATTGTTAGGAAATGGGGACTAATAAAATATCACCAATATTTGAGAGCACCGCGCAGACGGGGCGCTGCCACTCCGGGGCTTCCGCGGGAGCGGAACGGAGCGCGGCTCTCCGCGGGGGTCGAGGAGGAAATAGCGTCCCGAAGGAGGAGGAGGAGGAGAAAGAGAAGAAGGGCTAGGGCTGGGGCCGGTGCCGTGCCCTCCCTCCAGCTGCGCTGATTTAACACTCCGTCGATAGGATCATTCGATGCCTTTTAGCTTGTGATCTTTATAAATGTCCCGCTATTAAATTAGAAAATGATTCTCTCCTCGTTTAATTGTATTCTTTCGTTTCTTATTTCCAATTAATTAGTCCTATCGACGTTGCAATATTTTAAATGACTGGAGTCCGTTTACAGTTTAAAATATATGGGTCAGCGCATGCAATTTTAGACTAAGCAGAACTATATAATGTGGGTTTTAACTACTCTTCTCTCATACGTCTTAAACATCTGGCTAAATGCATCATTTGGAAACACCGCGGGTTTTTTACGCACCCGAGACCGGCCGCACCGCTGCCTCTCCGCGGGAACGCGGTCGCGGTACCTGCGCACAGCGCGCGTTTCTGAAAATCGCTTGCGCCGCTGCTTGAACCGCGCTGGTAAAAACGGAGCTTCAGGGACAGAGCCGGCGGGTTCGGGGACAAGCTGCGGAATGTTTCTCCCAGCACAGTCCCGGGTGCTCCGGGGGCTGAGAAGCCATTCCGGGGTCACCCCCCACAAACCCTCGCCTGCTCACCACCTCACCCCATCCCTTCCCCAGGCAGACAGTATTGCATTGCCGGAGAATGGGGTGAGGGGCTGTGCAGGGGACCCCCTGCTGCCTGTCCGGGGCAGGAGGCTCTGCTGGGCATTAAAGTGGGGATAATGGGGTATTAAATGTATATTAAATGCATATAATGGGGTATTAAATTAACCAGCCCCCTCCTGACTGGGGTGGTCTGTGGGGCTCCCCCAAAGCACTGCTGGAGATGGAGGGGGACATGTGTATCCCTCCTGTACCAGAAGCAAATGAGGTCCTGGTGCTCCTTCACCTTCTCTGATCTCCTCTACCCCATAGGAAAGACCTCTGAGAGCTGTGCAGGGTGGGCACCATTGGTCAGCTCACTTAACTCCTCTCCAGGGTCACCCTGATCCAGTGTAGCCCCCTTTCTTGGAGGACCCACAGACTATGCAGTCCCTCCTTCTCCATGAGCTGGGCTGGCTCTGTCTTGGTGCTGTGAGTCATGGGGGGACCTCCCCAGCCATGGAGATGGGCACCTGAACAGGCAAAATCTGAGGGAGCAGCCTGGCAGAAGCACCAGGGGGACAGGCAAGGGTGGCTGGGCTGTGACAGTGTGAGGCTGTGGGACACATGCTCTGCTCCCTGCTCCCCCTTCTCCTCGTGATCCCCCTTAGTGAAGATGGACACAAACACCCAAAGTCTCCTGGTTCTTCACTTCTCGTTGGTCCAGCCCACCTCATCCTACCCTGGATGAGGTGTGTGGGAGGGCTTGGGGGCCACTGCAGGGGCTACGTGTCTCGGATACCGTGTCTATAAACAGGGACCTGGGACATCTCTCACCAGAACGGGCTTTCTGCGTAGCTCGTTGCTGGCTTGTGCTGAACACCTGGAATGGAGTAGTCGCCTCCCACCCATGCCTGGGGTAATGCTGAACCTCTCTTTGATAGCTGTGGGCTTGGCCAGAGAAAAGCTGGGTGCAGACTCATCCCTGTAGCAGGCAGAGTTGTGCTTTGCTATCTAACAACTCACTTTGTGTCGCTAGTCCCTCCAAACGGGAGTGCCCCAGGGATCTGTAGATCTTGGAGGCCTCCTTGAGCTTCAGAGGCTCAGGTGGTCCCAGCCTCAGCCTCCAGCCCTGCCTCCATGGGACCCTCTCTCCAACCAGGCAAGGTTTCTTGCAATTGGTTTTAGAGGAATTATTTGGAGAAATAGCCAATCCATGTGGATGGAGAGTGGGACACCTGCCACCTTTCCAGGGGACACGTGAAGACTCTTCTCACCTTCACGCTGCTAAGCTCTGGGATTATTTGGGCCTCCAGTGTGCACGTCAGAGGAACAACATAAATGTCAGGAAGGATAAAAGATGAATCATAAGGGCAGATTAATTATGTGACAAATACTATTGTTTCCTGGCCTGGGCTCCAAAGGTCCCCTCCATTCATGGTGGGCTCAGAAAAAGCACCTAATGTGGTAAAACCTAAATGTGAACTGCTCCCACTATTAATTGTATCAAGTGTCATTGTAGTAACATTAATCATGGCAGGTTCCTCCTGCGATTTAGGAGATTGTAATATGTGATTCCATAAGACTCTCATTGTGATTTAGCATTGATTAATGTCCATTCATAAAATGATATAAAACTTACTTCTCTTCCATTGTAGAGCCCCAAACCGCATTCCAGCCAATATTTCAAAACCTTGTTAATGTAACTGCTAATTTCAGCGGGTGATGGTGATGGTTATGGTGTACATGGGCTCGTGCGGAGGGGTCTGCAGCGGGGGCAGGAAGAGGTGAGAGAAATTATTTCTATAGCAGAAAATTGCTGTCCAGTTTAAATTATTTCAGGTGTCACGGGGTTATTCTGCTGCGACTTCAGATTCACACCAGGGCATTGAATCGGGGCTCTGAAATGCCCGACCCTAAATGCTTAAGGAAGCAACTCGTTTTGGTGATAAACCACACAGGATTCCTACCTGTGGCTTTTGCATTCCTGCGCGGTGTTTGGCCACCTTCCCCTCCCAGTGAACTGGAGATATTCACAGTTACGGTTTGCTTTCACTATATTTTCTGGAGGCAGGAGGCTCTGCTTGGCACAGGGCCTAGTACAAAATAGCTCATGCTCTATGTTTCTTTTCTCTTCATTCTTCTCTTAAAAGCACATACCAGGGATTGCGATGTGCATGCGTCATGTTGTGTGACCCAGGAACCACGCTCTTGCAAAAACCAGGCCAAATTGGTGAAGCGAGGAGGAGGCTGTGCAACAAGCAAAATGTTCAGATAATTAAAAAACATAAAGGCTGGAAGCTGACATCTGGATAAAAACCAATGTATAATAGCAAGTTCAACATCTGGTGCTTTAGTATGTATAATTCAGCCAGAGATAACAGATAATAGAGAGTTCGCAGGATCACTTGATGGGAAATATATTGATAATACAATTTTTCTTTGCAAAATGTATGCAATAATTGCAGTTTTGGTTTAATAATAAATTTAACTTTGAAGAATCGTTTGATTCAAACCTCTGCTTTTTCTAATGGCATTCAGAATTATTAATATCTGTCTAGCCAGCTAAAGAGGTTTTTAAGAGAGTAGGCTGGGTGTTCTGCAATTAGAGTAGCCATCTGCCCTTTATTAAAACTCCATTAACCTTTACATTAAAATGCATTTAAAATGCAGACACACTGAAAATATCAAACACAAATAAAATAGATAAATCTTAAGTGCTTTCTTTGCTTTACTGGCTTATTTGTGCAGAACGTGGCAACTTGTTGTGGCACCTATAATTTTCTGCGGACAGATAACACTTTGTAACATCAATTTTCCCATGTTAAGGATAGGAAATAATTACAGGAAGGTAATGGAATTAATAACATCCCTGATGAAAATTTCTAGAACATGATCTTGATTATGGAAGGTTAGAAAATCGTTTAAAGTTCATATTATTAACTCCAGAATAAAATGCTCCATTTTAAGAGCGGAACTAATTTGCTGTGCTCATGCAGCTCTGGTGATGACAGTGGAGATATTTACATGGAAGAGTGGTTTATGCAAATAAAATGATTGAAAATTTCCTGAAAATAGTCAGACATATCATCAGTATAAAACTCAACACAGTTCCTGTAGATGATGCTGCATTGTTCCCTTGAGCCTTGTACTGCGGTATCTCCCTAAGGAGTGAGACTGATACTGTAATTTCCCTGCCTGAATTATTGCTACTACTGGCAGAGCTGCTGATTTTGTCTGTAAATAAATATGCCTCAAATACCCCTTCTAAGACCTGTTTTTACTTGCTTCTAATCTCACCACATTTGATCAATGGGGGCTGAAATGCCTGAGCTAAAATATCTCCCTGCTTTTCATTTTTTTAAGTCAGCAAAAATGGCTCAGCCATTGCCATGACCCAGGTTAAGAAATAATGTCATTGTTTCACCGGGCTTCAAGTCTTTCCAGTGGGGGTGTTTGCATACCCACTGAGCAGTGATTTATGGCCATAGCTGGTATGGATCAGGTCCCCCCTGGCACGGGGCACACCTCCTGTCATCGATCCCACACACCCAGCCTTTGGCCAAATCATAAAACTTTCAAAAGCAGCTCCTCTGTGAGCTATGCTGCCTGCTCATCTGTGTTTCCCAGTGACTGCCTCTGCCCCGGAGACAACCCTGGTCAGGATCTGAGCAGGATTTCCCTCCTTGTCACTGCTTTTTCTGTCCCCCATAGGCTGCAGCAGGAGGGACTGGAGGAGCGAGGTGTTAGACTCAAGTGCAGCGAGGGAAATGGGCTGAGGAAGAAGACGGTGGCAGCACGGAGCTGGGTGAGTGATGCTCACCGAGCCCTGCGGGTTCCGCACCTGCAGCAAGGGCTCGCAGGGGAAATTCAGAGCTGGACATGATGGAGGCAGCTGAGGGACCCCAGAGCCAGAGATGGAAGGCTGGGAGAAGAGAAAGGGTGGCAGGAGGCGAGGAGGGATGGGGAGGATGAGGCAAGGGGTCCAGGTCTGCGACGCAGGGATGGGGAGGGGTAGCGGGAAGCAAGAGGCAGTGTCTGGAGAGTGCCATGCAAAGAGGACGTCAGCATCAAGAGAGAAAGGTGAGGGGTGGTCAATACCTGTGTGATCGGCTGCTGCTGCTGTACTCAGCAGTTGTGCACAGAGAGATTTCTGACAGTCCTGGGATTAAGTACTCTCATTTTCACTGCAGAATTGCCTTTGTAAAAATTTTACATGGCAAAGAATTTCAATCCAAACAGCAAGAAAATGCTTTCACTTGAGAGTGTATTTGCAAAGCCATAGTTTCTCAGACACTTTTACAACATTTTGCAATTTATTCTTATCCAGAACAAACCCAAATGTCAAAATTGCGGAGTCTCCCAAGAACCACAAATCCTGCTTGCTTTGAGGCTCTGGTCTCAGTGATCCCTGTGTATCACACAGTACAATGTGAGTTCAGATCCTAGTAAAGCCCTACTGATAGGGAAACAGTTTGGGCAACTAAATAATAGATTTCCATGGACCATCATGCTATTTTCTTAATGGCATTTTCAGTGGCAGAATCCACATCTCCCTAGATTGAAGAATCACCTTGGAAAAAAAGAGCTTAGGGGGTTTTTTTAACAGGTTTGTAGTATTTTGAGCTGGGTTTATATATGGTCCTTATACTGACAGCACTTTTTGATTAATATTGTGTATAACAATCTAACATTCCTTAATGCATCTGTTGAATTAATTATGCAGAAACATTTGGCCACCTGGACGTACTATTGATGAAATTACATTTTATTGACAAAATGACAATTTAATACTCAGCTTTCCCAAAGCTCTCTGCTGAATAGGTTGCTTCAGCAATTAGAACAGAGGGTGTGAGCAGCTCAGAATGTCCTTTTGTTTTCCCCCAAATTTCTCTGTTGGCTATGAGTATGTCAAGTTTGCTACTGGCAGTTTATGCTGGTCTGCTCTGGGTGCTCTGTGAATGGCCAATATACAAAGGAGTGGTTTCTTCCATAGCTTCTGCCAGCTGAGCGCAATGAAGTTTGCTAAAATACACCTGTGGGTAATGGCCCAAACATCTCCTTTTGGCAGGGGTCTTGCTGTGGCTTTGGACAGTTCAAATCATTTTGGTAAATGGGTGGAACTGTGGCTGGGTGACATATATGGCTGTTGAGGGGAAAAAAGAGTTATATCCATTACTACGTCTTGTGAAGAGCCTGGATTTGCTGCCCTACCCATACCTTGGCTAGAAGAGTGTTCAAAGCTTTCTTTTCTCATCACAGTGTGGACAGTATGATCTTGCTGTGTGGTCTTAAATATGCTTTTGTTTAGTTTTTGCTGTGTTTTTTAACCCCAGACTTTAAAAATCGAGCAGACTTCAAGATGATAGATTTGGGGTGGGATTTTCAAGAGCTTACAAGTGACTTTGGAACAGGCGTCCTATGAAATTGCTGGGGTCTTCAATCATTCAGGCACTTTTGAGAAGAATCTTACCCTTTATCAGGACCTTAGTTTCTCTTTCTTAAAAATTGGAGTGTAGAGGCAGTCCTGATGATGGAGAATAATATTGACTTTCTGTAGCTGATAGCAGAGATGTGAGTGGGCTGGGAGTTTTCCAACCAGATGTTTTTTCCTTGGAAAATGCTGATTTATTGAAACTGAAACTTTTCATGGGAACATATCAGTACTGATTAAATTTTGTTGAGAGAGATTGCTAAGGCCTGAGCCAGAATTTCTGTCTGTAACAAAAAAAATGAGACCCTTGAATGGAGAATGGCCAACAGGTCAGGGCAGCCATCTGGAGCCTGTCGGGGTCAGGTAGAGGAGCGGATGGGCTGCGGGTCTCCCACATAACTGACATAGCCCTTGGGCTATTGCTTACTGTAATGATCATCTACTGTTTTTTCATAAAACAAACTTAAAATCTCTTCAGTTTATTCTTATATGGAATGGGAAGTTTATTTCTTGCCTAAGTTGTTGTGAGAATTAAAACAATTGCTTGCAAAGGTCTTTGAAAATCCAATCTACCAAATTATTGGTATCGCAGTTATTACTCATTTAGAGAGGAAGCTGCATTGCAGTGTATGATCAAGAGAAACCCTTTGAAGAGGATGTCTGGATGTCAAGTCCAAAGACTGAATCCTCTGGAAGCAGATTACTGGTAACTGCATTATGGTGAGTTATCATCAGTAAATGTTATTAGCGGGAGGATTTGTTCCCATGTCAGAACGATGTTAATACAATATTAGTGATGCAGGTCTTTGGTGTCAACATGAGAATATCAAATGCAAGTGGAGGAAAATTGTATTGGATTGTGGAGATGATGGCAAATCAATGACACAGAAAATCTATGGAGAGCAGTTCACACTGACACAAGAAAGCAGTGTCTGCATAAATCAGTGCAGACCAATGGACACTGAAAGGAAATTTCCATGCAAGATTAAGTGGACATTGTTATCATGTCAGGACTATGTGAAATAAGTGCTGCAAAATGAGGATGATACTGTGATACCGACATTTAGAGCAACTAATGTCAACAGAAATTACTCTCATTAAAAAAACCCAAAAGGCTTCTCCATTACAGTCAGCAGCAGAAGCGGCTACTCAGCTCCATCAGGCCTGGGAGCTCCCACAGTGGATTAAGCCTTGCAGTGCTTGGGGCTGAGCAAACACACACCTGCACAATCTCTCCTGATCCAGAAAAATGCTGAAGTTGGGGAACAGCAGGTGTCTGTAACAAAGACACAACAGCGTAAGAGGAGACAAAAGGAGGACACAGTCAGCATGGGGCAGTAGCCTCTTTTTTGCTGTATTTACCTGTATGCAGAAGAGAGAGGTGAAGAATGAGGCGAGTGATGCCCTGGGAACTGCATAAGGACATGGAGCAGAAGGGGAGGGTGGCTGGAGAACTGCAGTGGGAGTTGGCAAGATGATGCTGATGGGATGCTGATGGAATGGAAAAGCTCATGGTGAAGTCACCAACACCTTTTCTAACTAGCCCCTTGTTTAAGAAGATAACTAACACGTCTGAGGCAGATGAGTTGGTATGTCCCATTGTCCTACTACATTGCAGTGTGAAGATTATGGAATGTTCTTGCCTGTGCCCTGACCCGCCAATCTGTCCAACACTGTACATGCAGCACAGCTGAGTAGCACTGCCAGATGTCCATTTAGTCCAGCCTTAAGCCTAGAAGTGCATCACGATATGTATAACTGAATGGCAAAACCCACCTGACATGGTTTAGTGGTGGCCTTGGCAGTCCTGGGGTAACAGTTGGACTTGATGGTCTTGAAGGTCTTTTCCATCCTAGCTGATTCTATGATTCTACGATTCTACCTCATGTAGAGTATCTATGTATGCAACTATCTATGAGGCAGCTTGCACACAGCACGGGTACCGTGGGCACCTCACCTGAGAACAGGGGAGGCATAAATCCTGTTTGAAATGCTGCTGTTCTCAAAACACCTCCTGAACATCACAGGCTCACAGCCCAGCCGAGGCACGGTCCCTTCTCCCAGCATATATCCTGTGTATCTTGTACTTGGTGAGTTCTCCGCTGTGGGTGGGAGGTGGTTCTGCATTTCCTACATTTATTGCGCATTTATGGTGCATTATTCAGTTAAGGCACAGTGAGCTCGGTCTGGGAGAAGTCAGCGGGAATTTTGCCACCAGTCTGCTGGTGAATAGGACCAGGCCTTGTGTCTGCAGAGCAGTGTAAGTGTCCTAATGTGTTTAAAGTGTTTATAAAATTACTCAAGTCAGACACATTTTTCAGTTCAGCCCATTAGCCTTTCACATGTGTTTGTGTGGAGCACAGCGCCCAGGCAGACTGGCGGCTTGTAAATGTTAAATCAGCATAAATATCACAGCCTCCGCGGACACTGGTAGTGTGGCAACTTACAGCATGATTAACATAATGCAGGGAAAGAAAATATTGACATCTTATAAATCGGTATCTCCATAATGCTGCATGAAAAGTGACATCTGCAGTACTAATTGACACCTAATTGATGTTATTACAATACATACAGATCACTGGGAAGCTGGCGAGAGAGCTTGTAAAAGAGATAAGATTAAAAGAGATAGCAGTTGTAGTAATTCCAGCCACATTTCTGGCAGCAAACTCCAGCGCAGCACTAGCTTTAACTCCCACTTACACTGCTGGCATTTATTGCTTTGTAGCTTCAGGGGTTGCTCCTGTGAGGATGCTGGGTGGTGGGTGGGAAAGAGGAGCAATGGGAACTGAGCAGGAAAAGTCAGATTTTGGAATGAATCAGAGGGGTTTTGTCAGCCGGTTTCACACAGTGCAACATCAGTGGTTGCTGCTCAAAGCTGTCATGGCAAAATGGGGGGAGATGGAGAGGAACTCATTGACAGCATGCACCTGCAGCAGTGATAGAGGGAGATGATCTAGGGGGAAAAGGCAGAGCCCCCTTCTGGGCTGTGAGGTCCACACATTTCTGCAGGATGTTTTCTAGTTCTCTTTCATACCTGGCTTCCCAGGCCTTACCACTAAACTGGCAATTTTGCTTTAATTACAGTTATGACAAACAGTTACCAGCTTAGCCTCATGCTGATCAGGGTGAGGAATCACTGACTAACATTTTACGAGGCATCCCTGTGAAGTTTTTGTTTAACAGGGCTCTGGGATTTGTAGTGACACTGATTTCTCTCTGGGATATATAAACTTGCCTTTTTCCCCCTGCTATTCAAAGGACAAAATTATCTCCTGGAAGCACAGCAGTTACATTGGCTCTATTCCAAAGAAAGTCCCGCTCCTCCAGCCTCTGGAGATCTGAGGCACTGGTTGAAATACTAACCTTGCTGGAAAGCTCTGGCCCCCTCTAAGGCTTCCTGCTTCATGCTTTTCTCTCTGGGCACACCAAAACATGTGGCACTGTCAAAAATGACTCTGCCAGGGTGTTGCATGTGAATACAAGTAATGCAAAGTATTGCTGGAATTGTGTCAGGTCATTAAAGGCAAATCCTCAAGCAAAGTTGCCATGAGTGCACCAGGAATGGTTAAGATTTCAGGACTGGTACATAATTTGCAAGATACCAATATGCCTATGGACACCCTGGTACCTCATTGCTTGCTTGTCTCCAGGTCCAGTGGTGTTGATTTTGCTTCCACCACATTTGAGCAATTGGGTTTAGTGGCTAGAACATAATTCGTGTGTTGAATAACCTAAACTCTTTAATTTAAGATTGTTTGGCCCCAGAGGGATTTAGATAACTTTCCTAAATGACAGCAAAGAGCGAGTGCGTTACCTTGAATCGCGGTCTAGTTCCAAAACAATCAACTCTAAGTTGTTTAAGAAGACTGTGTACATTAAAGTGGCTGTAAATCAGCATAATGAAAACAACAGCACATGCAGAAATTCATTACGCTGGGGTGTTATTTTTTTATTTGGTGCATTTATGCTTTATGAGTGTTTTGTAGCATAAAATTCAGCTGATGGATTCAAAATTACAAACTGCTGCCACTTCTTTCGCAGCAAACAGAATGCATTTCAATAAATAAATAAATGAAATAAACACCTAAATGTTTTATTATAATAAAGTTACTTCAGGCCAAGAGTTCAATAAGGAGAATTTATAAACATATCATTTGAGATCTTGGAAGGATTTCAACATAATTTGCTTGTGGTATGGTAAGTGAGGTGAAATCCATCTACAAGTCTCTCTGGAGTAATAAATATTTGGAAGTGTCTATTTATATTTGCTATGAATTTACTGTAGAACAAAAATGCTCTAGACTATTCAAATCAAATATGCCTGACTTTTGGGCAAGAAGGGAATTTTTTATGCACTTTAATCTTAAAGAAGATCAAATTTATTTCTCTGCAAAACACAAGCCCTCTTCTCTCTTAACTCACTTGACTTAACTGCTACCACCCGGGTAAGGGCTACGAGTACTGTTGAGGCTTTGAAGAATCAGGCTCCAGGGTCCCAGCTTACAGCAACATTTTTGAATATGCTTTCATCTAAGTTGACAGTGTAAATAAATTATAATGATTGAGACTTCATTTTATGTCCATTTGTAAATGAACATAGATTTTTCAGTTTATCTAAGTAATTAACCTTTATCAGAACTGCTGGCTGTAATGCAATGACAATTTTATACACAAAGACACTGCTGATTATCTGGAGGTATTTGAGGCTTGCTAACCCAGTCTACTCGTGAGCAAATTCTCTGTTGTGCAGGTGGATATGGATGAAGAGTCACCTACTACAAAATTCCCCATCCTGTTGTCCGCAGCTGCCTCAGTAGGACAGTGACATACGGGGTTGCTGAAGGGAACAACTCGGCTAGAGCAGGACAGTTTTTCACTTAGTTTAGCAGTACTGATATTCTCACCTTTGCTGCAGTTCACCACTGGAATTAAATCAACCTATTTAACTAACACAGGACTTTGAAACCCTGCACAAGGAGCAGAAAAATAGGATGGCCAATGAAAGGTTCTGGTGAGGTTTTATTTAGGGGAGGTATTAGATGTTATAGATAGATGACCTGTCTGACTCCAGTAGAAATACTGCCTGTTTTCTAAATAGCTGGGTTTAGGCTGTCTTTCTAGGGCTACAATGTTCACCACAAACGAATTTCCTCACTTAGTTGGGACTGAGAGCCCTTGTAGTCAATGTATCTCCAGTCTCTTGTATGTTATCTCTTTCTATTGCACTCACAAGAAAAAAAGGATCAAGAAAGGTAGGAATTACTAAACCCATCCGTTTTCTTAATCCCACAGTCAGAGCTATTGTAGCTTTTTGTAGCTGATCTCTAGGAAGTGGATTTGTTTGCAGACATCCAGCATGGGAGCAAGGCAAGCCCCATTTTCCATCTGCAGTTTTGAAGTGACCTGAAGGCTTAGGCAGGAGCTAAGAAATCTTGCCTTTAAAACGTCATTAATTTGTTGCCTCTGCAGCCTTTCAGATTGTACAAACCCATCTGTTCTGATAAAAAAAAGCGCAGTTTAAAAATGTTTGAGTATCTCCAGTCTTTATAATGCCAGAACCCTCCAGTACCAAAACAGAACCATAGGGGGAACACAACTACAGAGCATCAAATATATGTATTTTGGGAATTTTCACTTTCACCAAAGGAAACCAAGGTTCTTAAGAATCAACTTCCTACTCCAGGTATGCAGTAGAGTTGGAATTTAAGAAGGTGGTGGACAGAATCAAAATGTGGTCATGCTCTGGGTTGTATCACAGAGGTCAGTCTTCCTGCATGAGCAGCCTATAGAGCATGAAGGGATAGACTCAGAAGTAGGAGGGTCTTGAAGTCTAATGCAGCAAAATCATTCATAGTAGATTAGGCTAGCAAAAGATCAATCAGAGATTACGTAGGTATTTCTGATCACGCTCTGGGCCTGGATCAAGGGCTTCCCAAGGTCTCTGACAACCCTATTTTCTAAGATCTGACAGCAGGCTGAACTGCTGAAAACCTGCTATGTAATATAATTGATTTTAAAAAGTGCTATGAGTTATTCTGGTCAATCTAAGAGAGAGAAAATGTCCCTTCTGTCCTCCTGGAGTACAAATCATAAGATGGATAATAAAATACAGATCGTGACAGAATTGCTTTCCCCTCTGTTTTGGAAATGAATGACTTTAAAGCATTGGCAATCACTTCTTGCCTGGGTTTTGAACTCCCAAACCCATGTTTTAGCATGCTAGGTTCTTTCCATTCTGAGAGGGAAGGCAAGCATTTGAATAGTTTGGGTTTTGGCAAGCAGGGCAAAAAATCATCAAACCCTGAAACTATTAAATTCTTGAGAAAGAAAGCAGCAGAGTCAGCAAAAAGTTGCAGTGAAAAGGAGCCTCTCCTAATGAGGAGAAGCCGTGGCAGAAGGAGCATCACTGAACTTACTCTGGGACCACATGGATCAAGATGGTGACTGCCAACCCCTTAAAAAGGCAGAAGCTGAAGAAGGTCTGATGTCCCAGCAGACCTTGACTTGGAAAAGAAAAAGAAGGAAATAGTTGGCAATGACTGAAAGTACGTATGAAAGAAAAAATTACAAGACCTCTGAAATCAAATCTCTGGAGAAGGATATTTCCACACACTTACTTACCAAGTCTAGAGATGAAGTGGAAAAGCTCCAATTCAGTCTGATTAACAGTTGCTGCTGTGGATGAGGAAGGGGAACTAGGGTCCATCTCTCTGGACCCCTGATTTGAACAACCTAAAGAATACTCTTTTCCTTTTTCTTTTTCTTTTTTTTTTTTTTAATTTTTTTTTTTCTGGAAGAAGAGTTTTTATTCTTTACATGTTTAGAAAATACTTCCCAAGTGCAGACATTTTTATAGCCACCTCTGTATCTCCTACCCCCAAACAAGAAAATGACATGAAAACAAACAACAATCTGCTGGTTTTGTGAACGGAAAGTAGTTTTGAAGCATAGATGTAGGTTGAATCAATGCTGTGGAAGTCTGCAAAAACAGTCAGGGTTAGAAACAGCATCCAGGGATGGCTTAGGTTTGTTTGATCCTGTCCCAGGCCCAAATCGGAGCCTCTCAACAACCCAATGCCCAACCATGGTTACAAATCCCTCTTGAATCTGCCCAGTGAGAAAGCTGGTGGACTTGAGGCAGTATGAGGTTATGATGCTGCTGCTGAAGGAGTGGTCCCTCCTCATCCTCAGCCAGGGGGTCCTGCTATGTGTCAGCTGTACCAATCACCTGATTGCAATCCATGTTGTTGATTTGTCTGCAGACTATTTTTGGGTTTAGAGTAAGTTTTTAATCTCATAGATGGATTAACCGAGCACACTGAGGCTTGCAATCTACCACTGTCCTTCTTAGCATCTCTAGAAGATGCCTGTAGATAATCTACCTGGGCCTGGCTGAGAGCTCCTGTTGTGAGATGCTAAATGACCAAGTCTTGGATATGAAAGATTCCTCATGGCCCCCCAAAGCTCCAGTGAAACCAGTGCTTGAAGATCTTATCTTTATATAAAGAGGACCTATCCAGGATGGCTGCCAGTGGTGGTGTAGAAGAGCCTGGTGTTTGGGTCTGTATAGGACATCTCACAGGAGCTCAGGTGGACTTCTGAGTCTTACATGAAAACAGAGAGACTCCTTTCACAGCTGCCCCCAGATAAGAAACAAAACTAAAAGCCATCACAGAAGCCCTGAAGCCGCTTGGACACACCAGTATATTGGAACCATCATGCAGATTTCCAGAAGCTGTTCTAGTCAGGTTTATCCTTGTCTCTTAATGTGCAGGGACAGGACAGTGTATGGTTTTGCGTCTGTGGAGCAAGTGTGTTTTCTGCCCTTGTTCTGAGTCATCACACAACAGTCAACTTCTGTCAATGGGAGGCCTCCTCTTCTTTACCTTCACTGTGAATCATCACATTTCCCATGCTCAAAGTTTTCGCCCTGCCAATCAATCAGCCACGTGGCACGTGTCAGGGAGAGTCAATACTCCGTGAAGAGTAACTTCATAATTTACAAACATGTGCTGGAACTGCTGACCCAACCACGCAGCGACTGCTTACATCTGCCAGGCCGCTTCTGAATGGTCTTCTTGCAAGAGAACAAAGAAGCGTTAAATTTGTTCAGCAAGGAACTGCCTTCAAGTTCGTGTTTCCCTTGTACAGAAATGCCCTCCATAAGCACGGTGGATGTTACCTGTGACTGGGTCTGTAACTGGCAAATCTCACGACTGCTCCGTGTCTCACGTTCTCTATCTATGGATTGATGGTAGCTGCTCTGATTAATGAAAAATTCTTGCGTTTCGATGGGTTTGGATAGGATGGCATGAACTTAACATGCCTGATGGTCCTGATGCTACCTCAGGTAACACTGTAATTGCTTTAGCAGTTATTTATGAGCAGCAGTTACCTCTGATATAAGGCATCAAAGAGCCTAAGTGTATTCTGGGTCAGGATGAGGAGGAAAGAGTGGTGTCTGAGGCTGTGTGCAGTGATGGTTTCCCACATCCGCAGGTCTGGCTCCCTGGGACGTGTTCTTGTCTCAAGAGCCTTCCCAAAACAAAATGGGGGATGAATGTGCCAGGGCTGGGCAATGTTTAATGCAGTGTCAGAAAGTTCTCACATGGGCGTGAATGCAAGGGAGCAGGCTGTACTGACAGGCCATACTCTGTGAGTGGAAAGCCCTGAGTCTTCCCCACAGACTTTGTCAATATACCAAGTCTGGTAGCTGTCAGCACTTGCTTGTGCAAGAGACCTGTGCCCCCTTTCCCCTTGGTGTACGTGAGTCCTGAAATCAATATTTTTGTTCCTCTCTCTGGCCAGAAATTCCAACCAGGAGTGAAGAAACATTTTCTTCTAAACCAATGTGTTTCTGCCAAACAGTTTGTTAATTGAGAAGGACTGTATTGACATGTTTCTGTTCAGCTTTGGTGCATCCTGACACCAAACTCTCAGCACGCAAAATGGGATGTATATAGCCCCAAACCAGAAGGTTACAAACTGGTGCAGTCCCAATCAGTATAATCAAGACTTCCATATGTTTCCCTTATATGTTATATCAGTTGAACTAGATACAGTTAAATCCAGTTAGCTAATTATAGTTTAATTAGAGTCAGTAAGGGAAAGCAGTAACATAACCTGTGCAAG
>JANHGB010052838.1:10976-55882 GCA_026283785.1 Coracopsis vasa
GTCCATAGATGGGGATTCCAATTTTACACCCTCCCGCTGTAGATCTCCATCACCATCCAACCTGCAGGCTTCATCTATTTATTTTGAAATGGCCTCAGCAAATGTGACAATATTTGTGTATTTCAGCAGCCTGGGGGAAAAGAAATCCCTCCAGCTTCTCTTTTTAAGGAGGTTGCCCCTTCTGACTAATAAAACCTTTAATAAAAAGTCATTTGATGTTTTGCAGATGTCCCCAAAAGCTGAAAACTGGGTGGGCACAGTGAAACTAACAGGTACAAGGAGACAAAACTGGGGTCAGAGAAGTGATTTGATAGCTGCTAGAATTAAATGTGAGTGAGAAGGGTGTCGGCAGGATCCAGATGGGGTTTGCGGTTAGGCAAAGATGCAGCATTTCAGTTGTGTGGCTGAAGCAAGACTCTGGTTTATGTTTGCAGTTACTAAAATGTCCTTATTTGTTCTGACTGGAAAAGTGTTCCTTCTGAACAGTGGAAATGTTATCAGCTCACAGTTGTCCTCGTGAGATTTCTAGTATCTGTGGGTATGTGCAAGAAAACATTTCACGAAGCAAGTTCCTCTTTTGGGATCATGGGATTTGAATTGCCTTCTGGGGCCCTTGATGTTCACAACATCTGTTGGTTGTATGTTTGAAGTTCCAGTTTGGACCTGCTCTGGGCTCAGATAAAAGAGGAAGAGCACAATGTTATGTACTAAAGGAGGGTGTCTGGCATGAAATCTTGAGCAGTCACTTATAGCAGGGAGCTGTGCTTTGTCCCTGTCTTAAACAAAAGGAAAACCACACATTTTGGGAGCTCCAGATGTCCAGGTTTCTAGTAGTGTCAGAAGACTCTGAAAGATTTGTTTCCTTCCTGAGCTGGGATGCATATAGCAGAATGATCTTTGTTTTGGTGGCAGGGGACAGGGAGAGTTATTAAGTCTTGATAGTAAATTGCTTAAATGTAATAAACTGCACAGCAAAATGAGTGCTTGCTTTGATTCCAGCACTCCCCATTTCCCAGTTAGCACAAGAGAAAAAAAAATCAATGTTTTCTCCTCACACTGAGTGTAGTAAGAATCCAGACTGCAGGCTCAGGGGGAGCTCACGGAGAGCTGCTGACAACTGTGCTGTAGGTGCCTAAAGGAGGATCAAGACCTGGCTGAAAAGAAATGAAACATTCTGCTGCTCCTTGTCCTTTAGGGAGAACATTGGTGTCCTGCACGGCCAGAAATCCTCCTCTTCCCATCACATTTCTGTTTGGGTTTAGTTTATTTTGTGGCTGAAATGGTTCCTTTCTTAGTTAAGGATGTAGAATCAGGGACTAGCACTTTATTCCTTGGCCCATAACTGAGTGCTGTGACAGGCCACATGACCTGGTGAGTAGCACATGCATTTTTCATTGGCATTTCTTTCTGTGTCTGACTTTTCACTCACCAATATTTTATGTCTTTACAATACTATCAACTGATTTGGATTTTGAGTACATGAAAGTAGAGGAAGAACCATAGGCACCTTCTTATTTCTAAAAATAAAAGAAGTCAGCTACTGATACTTTTACCAATTTTCATTCAGCCCTTGGCAGCTAAAATTCAAAGCAGTTAAATTTGTGTGAAAATGAACAGAGAAAAGCTGAGAGTAAACTGACTGATTTTGCTCAGTACAGGCCATCTTAAGTTTGGAAACAGAGGCATGAGAGCAATTGTGAGACCATCATCTGAGGTGAAAATGAATCATTTTTTCCACTGATATTTTTTCCATGATCTCTTGAATGATGAAAATGTCACTGTTTAAGAAAAACGGGAGCAGGTCAGTTATTTGGCTCTTAAAGATGCCATCAGTGCAGACACAGTTAAATTTGCAGGGTGCACTGTTGCAGTAAGAGATTTTGGGAGAGCCATTGATCTACTGAAAAGAGGGAAGTGAAGATGTTTGCTGTTGGATAAAAATAAGATACTTGAGCAAGCGATGGCACAGCCTGTTGTGGTTTGCTTTCACGTGATACCTTGAAGAGGAAATAGAGGAGATGACTTGGAAGAGGCAAGGTAGGGCAATGCCCCTCACAATGATTCATTAAACTTCAAGGCAACCTTTTTTTCTCACATGCAAATTTACCATTCTGCATCCTTGACATGAGCAGAGGAAGAGAGGGAGGGTCCATCTTGTGCAATTCCCTGTGCGTAGAGGCCATGAATCAAAGAAATGGATTTGTTCTGGCTTCCGACAGCCACACTGAAGTATTGGCCTAGGCTGGTTCAAATGTTCTCAACCCAGATTCCCTAAAATCTGGATCTATACACAAAACTTATAGCCACCTGCCTTCCCTCAGCTCTTCCAGTGGGAAAAATCCCAGTTGTTTACACATCTGAGTGGGAAAGATTCCTTAAAGCTTGAAGAGCCATGGCAAATTATCCTCAGATATGTGAAAGCAGGTCCATAAGCAATGAGGACACACTGATACTGGTGGGGTTTGCCTGTCCCCTTCCTGCCCTGCCTGCAAGTGCTGAGCCACAGGTGAAGAAGGGAGGTGCTGGGTGTGCACTTCATGGAGTGGGAAGGTAAAGCTTTCTCAAGTGATGGAAAAAAGAAGAATAAACAAACCAGGAGCTAAGATAAAGGTAGCACTCATCTGAGTGCCCACACATGGAAGCCAATCCTTAGTAACACTGCAGCATAGATGGACACTAATCTCATGTAACAGCATCTCAGTGAGGTTGAAGTATTCCTGGTCTCCTACCAGAGCATGTCAGGGTCCCATTTTCTTTCTGATTTCCACAAAGGGAAGGGGCTCATTCTCTTTGAAAGTCTCTTTCAAACAGGTTGACTCCTGTGGGTTATTTGTCCACATGTCTGTGGTTTTTGTGCACGCACATGTGTGTTCGCACACATGCAGCAAATAGACAGGAGGCAGAGAAGAAAAGAGAGCTGGAGGGAAAGTGGATCCAAAGTACGAGATCTATCCTTATTAAAGACATAAAGAGAATGTGTGTAACTCCCAATAAACTCTCAGATCACACATAACTGATTTATCTCCCTGAGAAGCAAGAAGACAGGAGCCCTTATCCTGATCCCACAAACTCAAAAGTTCGCAATGGCTCACAGTGAAGTATTTGCCTTTAGAAGAACAGGGCTGGACCATTCCAGGGCTTTGCCTGATGGGGCAGCCTCTTGCTCTGCCATTCTCTTGCCTGTGAGTCAGCTGCCTGCAGGGCTCTTGGCCTGGCATTAATTAGGAGGCCTGCAAATGACATTGCTTAAAAATCAGAAGGAAAATCCAAGATGGCATCTTGGGTGGCTTTGATGGGTGAGCAATGCTGGTCTCAAAGATACTGGCCAAACAATGAGGCTCTGGCCTGCTGTTTTCAATATCCCGTTCCTTCCTCAGAGCAATCATTGGCTGTGGGTCTGCTTTTACTCTCAGCTACACCAGTGCTTACCCACTGGAGAACTAAGAACAAGGTTTGGTGCTCCGGGGCTGATCTGTGTGCCTTTTTACTTACTCCTGTGAGAGGATTATCAGCCCCAGCCTTTCCAATATCACAAGATACTGAGGCTGGTTTAAAAAATACAGAGGGATTTTTTTCTTCCAGTTAAAGAAAAGAAAAATAAATAAATAGAAAAGAAAGAAAAAAAGGAAAAAAGGGAATGATGTTCCACATATTTGCTTATTGTTTTTGGAATCCACACAATGACTATTTTGAAGTCCCTCTCTGTAGCCAAAACACCCTCCTAACTTAATTACTGAAATAAATGAAGGCTGAGATTTCTGCGTAGGTGCAGGAGCTGGGGACTATGTAAAAATGCACCAAACCTCAGAGCTGTTGTCAGCACCACTCTGCACGCTCCTGAATCACATGGAGCTGGTGCTGTTCCCCACACTGGTCTGCACAGCACTGCAAAACCCATCTTGCAGCCATGGAGGCTGCGGTAGGAAAGGGCTGTCACTGGGAAAACAACCCTGCAGTCAGTGTCAGGAATGGGGCAGGTACCTCTGTGAGTTGAACCCCACAGTATCAGCAGCAACAGCTCTCAGGCACTGCTCTGCACCCTCAGCCCCACGCTGCTGCTCCTCTGTCCCCGCTCCCTCTCAATAAAGGCAAAACTCTCCACCGGTTTTTTCTTCTTCTTCTTTTTTTTCTCCCCCACAAAGAAAAACTTGCCAGGTCTGCATCTTTTTCCCTGAACTGTTTCCTCTTTCTAATGTTAAAAGCATATGCTGTACAGCTTAGTTTCATGCTGAGATGTTAACTCTTTTTCAATATTGGTTTTCATGTGGCTGCGTCAAGGAGTGGCAACAGCTCAAAGAGCACTATGGGACTCTGTGGGCATGGAGACTGTGTCTGTGAGGAACAGGACAGCTCTGCTCCGACCAGGTGAAGCCGGAGGCTGCTTTGCCAAACTCCCCCACACAGCCCAGCATAAGCTCACCCAGAAGAAAAGTCACAGCAAATCTTCCCCCTGGGTTTTGTGCGTCTATTAAAGGGTTTGTTGGCTTTTTGGTTCAGCACCAGGGGTTGGTTTGGCTGTGGCAGCAAGGAGCCAAGTCCAAGCAGAGGTAGGTGTTTGAGCTGGTGTTCCGCACATTGCTGACCTGCTCGCCTGGCTCTCAGATGGGATCTGGGTCAAGTCCTTCTGGCTCAGAACATGAGCAGAACAGCCACATTTGTGCCCAGCACCTCTCACAGTGTTTATGGTCAAGGCATTGGAGGCAGCACCCCACCATGCATCTGGGGTACTCATAACCAGGGCTGGAGTCGGACACTGAGCAGCAAAAGACAAATGAAAAACAGCAGCAGCATGATTGACCCAAGTGAAGTCAGCTCTACCCTTTTAGCACAGGGTGATTCAGCTGTAGATGAAGCTTTAAAGCTGTATTGGAAATATCTTTCATTTCCCAAATAGATGTTTGAAGTTTTGGTTGTTTGGGGTTTGGGTTTTTTTCCTCATCTAAATCAGGATGAAAGGGAAAATTTGAAATTTCTTTGCAGATCTGTGATTTAAATACAAGGGGAAAGGTTGGGCCAATGGGAGCATTCCTTTTTTATGTTGACCATTTATTTTTTAATGGCTTTTATATAAACGTGAATTTCAAACGCAAGACTCATTTCAAACAGAAAATGGAAATTTTGCCTTTTGAAAATGTAGAAACCACACCTATTGTTTTCTTCTAAATATCTTTTTAAGACAGGAATCAGAAACCAGCCCTTTCCCACAAAAAGGTCTTGTTTTCACTGAATTTGCATTTTTGACTGAAAGCCTTGTTTCAAAGTCTTGAAACTAGATCACGGTGAAGCAGCATTTATATCTAATTGGCCTCAAGGAAGAAGAAAACTCTGTGGGTGGGATTCATCTCACCTACTTTTAGGGGTTTAGTCTAAATTACTCATCAATAGTCAGTGGCACCTCCAAAGGGCTATTCTCTTTATTCTGGTCATAAAAAGCACCTAGAGCTGTACCTTGCACTTGATACCCACTTTTTCAGTGGTTAAAACTAGGTGAGAGAAATCCTATCCTCGCTGTTCACACTCTCTGCTGAGGAGAGAAGCGGAGCATCACAGCTCTGATGATTTCAAGCTGAGGCATGTTGGGAGAAGAAAAAGGAGCCTGGTTCTTCATCAGATTTTCAGAAAGAGACAGATATTTTTAGGTGACAGAAAATAGAACAGGTTTATGGAGAACAAATCAGCTGAAGGAACATTGGTTATTTCCATGGTCAGGTAAAACTTGAAAAATCTCATTGTTTTCCTAAATCTCAGTAAACGTTCCTGGGTATTTTTTACAATTCCTTTGCAATTTATCTCGGAATGTACAAGGTTTTTGGTTTGTTTTTTTCTTTACTTTTCAGAGCAATGTTTATTTTCCTGCTGAGTTTCTTCCCCTTTTTTCCAGCAAAGTGTTTTAAATCCATTTGTAATGCTGCTCACAGGACAGGTAGTATCACCTGTAAAATCCCCATGTGTGACTGAAGTAACTTGATATGGAAATAAAAAGTGAGCATGATAGTGCATGAATTTTCCTCTTTTTTTTTTTTAGTTGTTCCTAAAAGGAATTTGTGTTGTTTTTATTATTATTATCACCGTGGTTATGCCTGTCCCTTTATGCAGGGGTATTTGGCTCCTGTAATGTTTGTGCTCACAGAACGATTCGCAAGAGGCGGAGCTGTAAAGCCATTAGCTCTTTAATTTGAGATGCCAGTCCAATTTATAAACAAAAATTTGCAGAATTCATTTTCAGGCAGCTACACTGGATGAAGCTGTGCCCTGTCACTGGAACGTTATGGAAAGCATATGTAGAAAGTGAACAGGGCAGACTGTGTGGGGAGCAGACATATATGTGACAACCTTTCATAATCAAGCATCAAGGAGAAAAACACAGAAAGACCCCATTGACCAAACCCTGATTACTTTGATGATCGACTCCCTTGAAATTTGTAGGGATAAATACACAAAGATCGATGTTATGTGGCAGTTCTTGACCAAGGAAGTAGCTGGTGGGAATAAAGGGAGACTGAGAGGTGATAGTTTTTGCGAAGAGTTCCCACAAGAGAAGATAACTGGTGAACTACAGAAGGTAGAGAAGTTTCTGGTTTTGTTTTGATTTCAGAGAAAAGAAATAGAAAGGGAAAGAAGGTTCCTCTATGTGTAAAAAAAGAAGTGGTTTTCTGTAAATGTACCTGCTGAAATGAATGGGGTTTCTCCCTGGGTGCATTTGCACTGCTCTTGTTTTCCATCAGGGCCGCTTTGTTCACAAGTCCTACAGCCGCTTGGCTTTCGGAGGTGTGGCGATATTCCTGTATCAGCATTCCCAGCAAGCACTACTCAAAAGCAGGAGGATTTCAGCACCCTGGAACCGCTGTGTATCTATCTGCAGCCTACCAAAGTGTGCAGATGACAAAGGATAGCCCAGAGTGGGTCACCCGTTCTCGCATTTGGCCTGTGCACAAGACACAGCAATTAGCACTGCAATTCCCAATGAAGTAGGGGGAATGGATCCAAAAACATTTTGATCCACTGCAGAAATCCTGCTTATTCTACAGTGTGCAGTGTGCAGAATTCCCTTTCAGCTCTGCCCTGGTCAGTAGCCAAGCAGCCCCTCTTGCACACAGAAGCTGATGTGGGAACAAAAGGGATGCAAAATGAAGTTTCCCTTCACAGGCAAAGAGATTGTAGCTCTAGAAAGGGCTCAGGGCTGCTCCAATGGCAAGCCCTGCCTTGCTGGACTACCAGACGCCTGGTCCATGCCTAAAAGTGACCGGTGCCAGGAGTTTGCAGAGTTTGAAAATCAGACTCAGATCAGACAAAACAGACTGGTTTTGTCTGTTGGGATTCTCCAGGAGAGTGTGTTCTTAGATCTATTCATGAGCTTGGAGATAAATGCATAGAGATGAGGGTGAGGCCTCAGAATTAAGCTGAAAGGATACCTTTATTCACACATTTTCTGCACAGATGTCTTTAAGCCCCTCTGTAGCATGCATGCAAAGATTTTATTTCTTGAGAACAGGCCTAACGTCCATTCTGTTTTCAGGGCAGACACATAATTCCCATTCATGTTAATGGGGAAGATTCTCCTACTTCAGGAGAAGAACAGACCCGTTAGGGATCTAGTATACCACTTTAGAGCCCGTGATCACCTAGAGCAGTGGGAGCAGGTGGGTAGGTTGGGTCAGTGTGATGGCTGTTCCCTGATGGTTTATTAGCTCCCTGATTCTGCCCACAGCATAAATCTTGCTGTGGTACCAGACTACGGTGGGGTTTGACATTGCATTGTATCAACCTGTGAGAGGGTCTCTTTGTTTGCCTTTTCCTTAAGGATGTCTCCATGAGCTGAAACATGAGGGGTCAAACCTGCCAAAACCAGGACTGCCTCCTAGAGGAGAGCCCATTGGTGATAAAGGCAAAGTTAACGTGAGTTTGAGACCTGGCATGACCTACTTACTAGGCAGAGTTATGAGAATCCATGTTAGGACAGTTTGTTTTTCAGCCTGGTTTCTCATGGGAACGAGGCTTATGCAATCGTGCTGTCTGTGCGGCTGTGTCTACATCCTCCTCCCCTCCCCAATAACTTTTGGACTCATTGCTCAATTTCAACCTACTTCGACAGGGGGGTAGAGGTTCCAGGGGTGCTGCTGGTCCTGCAAGCATTGTAAAAATCAGCAGGGGAGAGTAAGTCTACAAGTGTCCCCTGTGTCAGGAGCAGCTGCAGCAAGAGTTTGCATGGTTTCAGAAAGTGACAGACTGGGGAGCAGCCTGTACAAATGGCCTAACCTGTGTAAAACACTGCTTAATTCCATCTCCCCTGGAAGCCAGGAGACAGAGCTCGTGGCAAACTTGGCTTTGGGAAATGCAGAGATCTCAGTGCTGAAGCAGAGCTGGCTGTCGATGCTACAGTCATGGCTGCTGGTGGTGGGTCCACATAGCTCTTGGCTTTTCATGTCCTGCTTCTCCCTTTTGGATACTGACTCACTCACAATTAGCCTCTCAAACACTGTCACCTACATGTTTTCTGTTTGATGGATTTGGGAGGTTTCATTAGCTAACAGCCCTTCAAATAATGAGTGGTGGTGCGGAAGCGTACCTGCTGAGATCAGATGCGGTAAAAGCAAGGTCAAAGAGAGTCTAGGACAAGGAGCTCCACTGGGATCAGGACCATCTTCTGCCAGGGATATGGGTGATATGATACTGATAACTTCTGTCATCATAACACCCACAAACCCAGGACTCGGGTATCAGCACAAATAAGGGTCTCACTCAGATCTAGTGCAGATCCTGTTTGCCTCCCTGCCTTCCAACAGATACTTTGCCAGTGCCGCTATGTGAACTCAGTTAATTTCAGGGCAAGAAATTATGGCCCCATAGACTTCATAGAGAATATTCAGTATAGGTAAAGCATTTAATGACATGCAATTAAAACACTATATATCTAACTCCTCAGAAAGGGTGGGTTTAGAGAAGTGCTACTTACAGGAAGCAGGTGATAATGAACTCCCTAGGTTGCAAAGGCATCTTTTCCAAACTATAGAATGAATTTATTAAACATGCTACGAAAGACAAACATTATTATGTGAATATAAAGGGAAAAACAGTAGATCAGGAAAACCCCTTGGATTTCTAATTCAGTATCATATGCATGACAGCTTCTTTTGGCTCATAAATAACAACAGAACACACATGAATATTTGCAGTGATTTGTGATGTCCGCCCCATAAATTCTAATGTTTTTTGGACAACTGTTGCATGACTGCTAGACAGATGAGAGAGAGAATGTTTCCATTTATTTCATTGAAGTTTCCCAAAAGAGCATGAGGAACCAGTATTGTAAACATCACATAGTTAGATAAAAAAGGTGTAATTAATTAGTGGGTTCTTTGTAGTTAGTAGAGGGGGGAAAAAGACCCTGCTAGGACATAATCCAGGTCTGTGATGCCTCCAGAGATGCGTGTCAGCAGGCTTTGGGAAAGGGCAGTCTCAGACTCCTGATTTCTTCTATAAGAGATACTGGAGGGTGAAGGGTTTACGGGAAAAGGTTGCTTGTATAGAGTCATAGAAACATAGAATCATAGTGTCTCTCAGGCTTGTCTGTTGTACCTGCCTGTGCCTTCCTAACTCTAGAAATCACTGCTAAAGTTCCAAGCTGCTTCCCCTTTAGGGCAATGAGTGCCTCAGTCAAAGCTGGATCACCTGTAGATGCTTCTACTTTTAACTTAAAACTCCTTTATGATAAAAATATTCCTTCCTCTACTGAGTGATGAATTCCTCTATTAGGGGCTCTCTTCTCTTCCTAAGCTGTGCAAACTTGGTATAGTGCACTCTAGACAGTTTTCTCTACTTCCCAACCAGTACATCTCCTTTGAAGTCAAAAGAGCTACTGTGATTTTAGCCCCATTGAGATGCTCACTATGGAAGAAGTATATAAAAGACTACTGCTCACAGGGTGGGAGCTGCTGGTTTCCAGTTTCTCATTAATTTTTCACTTGTCTTTTATTTCAGTGGGTCTACACTATGCTCCACCTTTGGCACAGACACAAATACTATTTTTTATGTGGTTCAGTGGGAGGAATGGTTTTGATCATTAAAAGCAAAGCAAAAATTATTTCAAGCAAAATTCCAGAGCCTCTTCTGCATCCATTTATCTTTCCATGGCTTCCTTAAAACATCATTGCCTATTTACTCTCTGGGGATATGTGCTCCAACTGTGTTTCACCACATTTACAGGAGCAGTCACATATGACCAAGGCTAAAATTTAACCTTAATTACTCACAGGCTTCTGCCATTGAACCCTCTTGACATTTAGGGGTTTAAAAGTGTTGAAATGAGCCCAGTAAACACAATAGTCAAGACAAAACTATATTTATTTGTTAGCTATCTTTAAAAACCTGAATCTATTAAAATCTAAATGACGAAAGCCCACGTCTCTTGAAAGAATGTGTAATTTCCTGTAATCATCTTAAAATATTCCTGACTGGGACTTTGAAGCAGCCAAAGAAGAGAAGGATCTCTGGAGAGCCCACCACTGCTCCTTGCTGAGACAGAGCTTTGGAAAGTGAATCACTGCTGTGTGACTGGATCCATGCCATACGCGAAGGATCAATAAAGTTTTATGTACCTTACTAGCAAACCTGAGGTTTTTGATTCCAGGTGTTCCCATTAATCTGGGACACAGTGCAAGGAAGAAGTTGCTATGGTTGCATGAAGGTGGCAGAACAATCTGGACCAACTTTAGTCAGCAAATGCAAGACGTTTAATTATCTAAAATAACTGCACTTCTTGAAGTCTTTTATGCTGTTTACTTAAGTCCACTGAGTGCTGATGCTATATCATTACTCCAGACACCTGAGTGGCTGGGGTCCTTAGTGGTCAGTGACATTATGCCCTATGAGGAAATCTTTGTGTTTGTGCCTTACCATCCCATCACTGGCAGAAGCCAATAAAATGAACAACTGGGTACAGAGGTGTTAAGGGAAATCATAGGAGGATAATATATAAGTTCATTTTAGATCTGAAGTTTGGAAATGTGTGATCTCAGAGAGTAACACTAGCCCTTAGTTCTTAAGAACAAATCCCTCCTAGGGGCTGAGGAGTTTGCACGGTTCTGTAGGTTTAGGGCATCGTTTTAACCCCCAGGCTTGTGGAAGCTCTGTTTAATGGCACTTGCAACCATTAGAAATGATTACCCCTCACAGCCCTCAGAGTGTAGTAATTGGGGATCACAGTTTGTGCTGCAAGCGTTGCTCAATGGAGCTGCACTTTCCAACCAGAACTCTTCAGTAGAAGGTTACTGAGAGCCACCTCCCGTCTCCATGATAAATTCTGTCTATATAATGTGTCCCTTTTTGTTTCATCTGACATTTCTGTCACCTTTAGGAAGCCTTATAGAGAAGGGGCCATGAGGTTTGGATGTAATTGGCATATGGATGGAGCTTAGTTTTTTTAATACACAGTTTTTATAAGACTGCTTTTATGTTTGCCTTTGCTCTTTGATCTCCACTTGAAAAACGTTTTTCATGGAGTTTGTTTGAAAGCACAAATAATCGCTTACCACAACTAAGGGCTAGCAAATAGTTCTAGAAAGGAAAAAAACCAAAGAGAATCCATGAGCTGATGGAGATGCCTTGAAAGATGTTTTAGAAACAGCTTGTAATGGCACATTTTGCAGGACTGTTCATCAAGTTAATTCTCTTGTTGCGTTGGCATTCTTGGATATGGTAATAACAACAAGGAAGATTGTAATGGATTTCAGAAATGGGAGTGTTTTAATAGATTTTAGTAAATTGCATTGTATTCAATACTGTAGTGTTATGATACAACAGTCTACGATGAAAGATAAAGTCATTTGTGGACATAACTTGTGGTTTAAAACTAAATATGATGATTTCCATAAAAGATGAGATTCAACTAATTATGGCCCTGGAAAGGGTGAAGCCCCCAAAAACATAAAACAAGGTTACTCTGGTCTGATACAAACAGAAGCAGGCACAGTGGATGGGGAGAGCTATGCCAGATTTTTGTAGGGCATTTGTAGCAAAACGCACTCTTGTTATGGTAGATGAGCTGTAAACTGGGACACTATACTAAAGAAAAGTCTTCTCAGGGTGACACAGCACAACTAAAGGTCCCAAAAGCCTTGAAGCAATCAACCTGTAGGGAGAAAACTGTCATTATTATCTTGCTGATATTGCGGACGTCCATAACAGTAATGTAGGGTTCAGGTGTATGCAAAAAAGTTAGGGCTGAGAGAGGATTTCTTTCCTTTAAAATCTTTCAGGTGTTGGAGAAATCCCCCTGGCAAAGACAAAGCAAAATGCACAATATTTAAAAAGTGTTAAAAGACAATTCTTTCTGTCACTGCCATTAAAGTACTGTAATGTGGACCGGTTAATGATGGTGCTTCATGAAATAAGACATTAATCTCCACTTGCTTCAGCCTTAATCTTTTATGAGTTATGGACTCTTCTGTGATTCATAAAACAAATAAATCACACCTCTAAGGTTACCATCTATTTATTACTGCTTTTTAAATGTTCAGGATAGTATCAAAAGGGTTTCTTTTGCTTGCCAAAGGGTGTCAGCTACTGAGTAACATTTGGAAAGCAGAGTCCAGATTCTGCATACATCTGGACATAGGGTTTGTCTTTGTGCCTGCAGACAGCCAGCTCCACAGAAGTGCACTTGTGGGGCTGGGTGTGCAGATTTCATCCCATGCTTTCAGGCTATGTTTATAGTGAACCAGCTGACCTAGATGATGACACAAAGTCCCTGATCTTCCTTTTTAGAAGGAGACAAAAGCTAATCAGTAAATAGGACTTGCCAAATTAGGAAGCCAAGGGGAGAATAAGGGAAAAGAATAATTCGGAACAGTAAAAATCAGAGTGGAACAAATATTCAAATTATTAGGAGATTTATTCAAGCCAGAAATCACAGATTCACTGGTATTTTACCTTTAACATGATCATTTCAGTGTTGTTCTCTTTGCAGTACAATCATAATCCCAGAGTCTACATAAGCAAGTTGGCAGTCCAGCAGACCTGGGAGGGTTTTGTGTGCAGGCTGGCAGCAAACTGCATTCAATGTTTACAGCGAGAGAAAAAAAGTAAAAGCATCTGGGTTTAGGAACCTTCAGTGCTTCCATTTTGACAAGAGTCCTCATGCTCGGTTGGCAATTCTGGCTGGCCTGGCTGTTCCCAAATCCTACTGGTGTCATCAGGGAATTAAACTCATTCCTTCCACCTCCTGCCTACAAAGACACCAACAACTGCTATTGTAGCCACTGACCTTGGCCTTAGATTTCAAAATCTCAGTGACCCAGAGGAATTACTGACGTAAATAAATAAAATAAAGCACATGCCTCTAAACTTCAGAAGGCACAAGGTACACTCCCTTCAAGCCATGCACACCCGCCCAAATGGAGTTTCATGGGTGCAGGGATGTGTTTTTGAGCAATTCTTAATATTTGTCTTGTCTGTGATTTGTTTGAAGGTATTGTAAAAAGAGATATCCCAGGGCACTTGTACGGTGTAACACATGCTTGGGTCATTCCAGCTGTACTATGACTCCAGCACAGATTGCATTATTTCAAACCTCTGTCTGTGGTCTTGAAGAAAAAGCACAGTAATTGCATGTCCTTTCCAAGAATACTAAAAACCACGTAAGTACTAACTGAGTGCAACCTAGTGTTTTCTCTTGTCATATGCCACATATTCCATAAGGCAGCACTCAGGTCCTATGTCTTATTTGGGTAGTTTCTTCCTGTGAAAGGCAGGTGGAATTGGAAAACTGCAGGCCGGTTACCCAGATGATGCAGACAATATTTTCTGCTATTTTTGGCAAATAAAAAAGAAGTTTTTTCTATATAAAACAATACTATAATAAAAGAAATTCAGGAGGCACACAAGTAAAGGACAGTCCTGCAAGCAAATATGTTCTTTCCCAACCAAAGAGGAAAAGAGGCAGAATTCAGCAGGGTAATAAACACTCCTAAATCTCAGGACTAGTAAGTCACTGCTGCTGATTTATTTCTCCTTTTGTTTTTTTAAGACTTGAAGTTCTTTGTATGTAACAGTGTAATGGGGATTGCAACTTAAATTTCAGTTCACTTTTCCCTTAGTTCCTCACTCCAAATCAGTGGTGGAGTTACTGGGGGGAAACTTACACTGCAGGTGCTACTCAGATATATTCACAGAAAGAATAAGTTATACAATGCTTATGTTAAAGCATGTATGTAGAGTCGCACATTTAGAGTTAGAAAATGAATTCTAGTGAAGCTTTCAAAGGAGCAAAATGAACAAGTGGAAAAAATCTGGTCATTAATGACAGCAAAGCTTCCTATGAATGATCACTGTAGCATACCTCAGGTTTCTAAAGCAGCTGTTGATAAATGACACCAGAAGGTGTCTTTTGGCTAGGGAAGCTGCCCATTTTCATAAAGACTGTGTTCTGAAACCCCTGCAATTATATTACACTGCTCTTGCACCACTCTGTGGAATTTTGCTTTTTATTTCCTAGAGCTTCATGCAGACTTGAGCAGTTTGGCCTCTTTATTAAACTTAAGCATCAATCTGTAAAAAGCCTCTTGATTGTCTAGACAACTAGTTGTGAAAGTCAGCTTTGTTTGCGTCCCTGGGGATACGGACACTGCTCCTTCTGTTCTCCTCTGTCAGTACTCTTCAACCAAAATTTTGGGAAGTTTTTTTCCTCCCTCTATCTGCCAAATTATTCTGTTTTGGAATCCAACTGAAAAATGTTTCAGTGGTGGTTTTTAATACTTTTTCTTTTTTCATAAATAAATGCCAGCAGCCTGGAGCTTATGAGCAGCCCTACAGTAATAAAAGGATGTACACAGCAGGCAGTACTCAATTTGCAAAAGAAAAACAGATTAACATTTCAGGTTTCTGAGGGCTTTTTGTCAACAACAGTACATTTAAAAACATCAATCTAGTAGTAATTGCATTATCAGTGCATTCTTGGCTGATTCTTTGGCTGATTCCCTGAATATCATGGAATGGAGAAGTAGCTATGGGAAGCCTTTTTAATATATATAAAAAGTCAAAGCCTAGTAGCAGTCAAGTTGATTTGTCTGTGTATAATTCCCGTTTCTGGGACCGAAATGAAGTGAATACATGGGTAATGGTAGAGAACACCCACAGCCAGGCCCTCAATAACTACAAAAACTGGTACCAAGTCCTATTCCTGGGCACTTTGACAGAAAGTACATTGTAAGCTGACAATGAAAAAAAGCACTTAAAAGAAGCCCTCAGCAGAGACTTTAAGAAAACACCATGGCAGTATCATTTCACCGTCCCTTTAGCAGATGCTCACCAGTCACTTCTCAGGTATAATACCGCTGATTGCATCCATGCAACGAACAACATGGAACAAGACATTGCTCTCCTTCTCTGAATTCCCTACGAGTCTCAGAGGGATATCAGAAACCATGTAAGAAATACCCTGAATGCAGAAGATAATCAGCCCCTGGGAGCCTGCTGCTCCTGAATATCCTCACCAGGCTCCCAGCTGTGCCGGAGGATGGCTGGGTGCAGCTCTTCGCTTCAGAGAGGTTTCATTCTGTACAAATAATTACTATGAATTACATGGGAATATAGAGAGGCTGGTTCCACACTAGACTGGGTAAAACCTTGGGTATTTTCTTATTTCCCTCTTACATACTTGCCCCAGCTGCTGGGGTTTTAGCTATGCTGGCTGTCCCCTCTGGGTATCTCTCACCTGATGAAGAATAGAGACTTCTTTTTATGATTTTATAGTAAATAATAGAAAAAATAATCTTGAGTCTGATTTTATGCTAATTCACATAGACACTTCTGATAATTTTGTCTTATGTATATTTATTAGGGTTTTTTTTCTTCTAACATCATTAGATTTGTTTTGAACTCAAAGGTCAGTTCCTACACCAGTATAAATCAATGTAACTACATTGATTTCAAGGATTGCAGCATCTTTCATTAATTCTTATTGCCAGGCATACTGTAACTGTCTCTGGGGAAGAAGATACATATATATATGCTTTTTGATTTAAATCACAAACAAAAAAAGAAACTTCTGTGAAGAATTTAATTCGGTAGCATTTAATTAAGGCCAAGTGGTGTTAAATGATCGATACAACAAAATCTCAGCCAGTCACTTCCAAAGCAGCTCTTTAAGTCTTTCCCCCATGCAGTTCCCATTCTACCTTCATAAAAGTAAGCCCTGATTCTTGCACAGGAGACCGTGCCATCTTTTTTTTCCTCACTAAGAAAAACGTGTTTTCCTTTTTTGGATATACTCCATTAGCAACCTAAAGGACACATTCCCAGGTAAAACAACCCTTGTGTGGCTCTTATTCAGATTGAATCACTCCAAAATAAATTCCAATTGCTCATCTAATTGTATTTCCCTACCTTTATTAGTCTATTTTTGACAGGGGTATTTGCATGCCTTCTTTTAGCTGTACACTAAATATATATGGAGAGGAGAAAGACCATTAAAATAATGCAAAGTTTTTCAATGTTAAAAAGGGGAATTATGTCTTTGAAAATAATTTCTTGTGTAAAGGTGTATCTGTGGTTATATGTACACTTTTACAGGGTGTTCCCAGTGCGTGCAGTTCTATAGCTTCTCTTCCATGCATACAAAAGCAGCTTCACGTGAAACTGATAATTCTCTCCAGGGAAAGAGAAGCATTGCCTATAGCCAAAATATGTTTTATTAAAACCAGAATCTTCCTTGTCAGGTCACATCGCTCCTGCTGAACTTGAGGGATGCCAAAAAATGATGTCAGGTTTGCCACATGCTGATAATGACGTCCATGCCTGGTGCACAGATAAAGCAGGAAGAGCACCTGGCTGATGTCTTCCTCTGCAAACCAACATTTTTCTCTCAGGTTTTATGTGATAGGAAGACATCAGTGCTGGTGGTTGAAAAACGCTGAAGAAAATGAAGTGCTGCACTTGATAACAACAGCCCTTCCCAGGTCTGCGGGCTGCTGTGTGGTGGAAGAGAAAAGGAAGTTCAGAAATGTTTTAGATACTTTCAAAATGTTAAATGCAGCACATATGCACTTCCTCTTTCCATGCTGATTGTCGGTGCAGGTCCCAGCTGAGGTTGGGACTCCGTTAGTTGGGAAATCTCCCAGCACATCCCTCTCCTGAGCCTCCAGACATATGGGTAAGGCAGACGGAGAGCAGACACAGACCAAAAGAGTTCCTAAGCCTCATAGTTGAATAGAGGAAGTAAGGTAATGAAAAGGAAATCATAATCTGGCCCTGAATTAATTACTTCATAACACATGGCATGAAAAAAATGTATTCCAGTAAGTAGATGGCTTTGCAGCTGTATTCTGGAATAGCTCTGGCCTTTGATTCTTCTGACTCTC
This sequence comes from Coracopsis vasa, assembly GCA_026283785.1. NCBI lineage: Eukaryota > Metazoa > Chordata > Aves > Psittaciformes > Psittacidae > Coracopsis > Coracopsis vasa. The sequence goes on from JANHGB010052838.1 coordinate 28,331, forward strand.
ATTTTCACTCCTCACAGCCCCTTTGTAGCTTTGCATCTCTACAGCACCTTATAGCTAACTACTTTAACTGACCGCAGTACCTGCAAGTCCCAGTGCAGCACTGGCAATGGTGTCTCTCCACCATGACTGGAATGATAACTACGAAGTCTGAGGTTGACAAGTCTTTGAACTAACTCACTCCCCAGTTAGTGCTGTTCTCTTTCCTTGTTGCAAGTGATGGCGGAATCATGAGACTTGACAAGAGACCAAGATAAGGGATGCCACCACAGAGCCCTTGCACTATCGAGCTTGGGAAAGTATTTTCCTTATTCTTTTTAACCTGTGTCTATGTTTCACATATATGATGTAACATTAGTTGGCATGATGACAGCCCCATATAAAGCAGCCTTACTGTCCCATGAATTCAATGAATCAACTTTGCATAGGAAAAAGTTGTTTGGATCTGGTTTGCTCTGTTCAGGTCCACATTTTAAGTCCCTGGAGCTAAAACTGGTCAGTGACTCAGTTGTCAGTAGTCTTTGGGTTGGAGAACTGGGCTTATCAGGAAGTTTTTTGCTTCCAGTGCTTTCTTTAGGAAAACTAGACTGTTATTCTGGCAGTGCTGGAGAGACAGAACTACTGGGTTAAACAAACAAAGAATAGTCAACACCAGGAGCCTAAGTTGCTATTCATTTTTCCTTTGTGCCTTTAACCTCAGGATAATAATTAGAACTATAATATGGACATTAATTATCACAACACGCGTAAAGATCTAACTAACCCCATTAAGTAGCTATATTTTACAGCATGCCTCATACCAGTTCCTAAGGAAAGGGTGGGCAGGGCAATTCTCCGGTGATTCTGACCTTGCAATCTTAACCATGTTTCCCACATCTCTGTGCTGGATATTTAGCCTAACGTTTTTGCCTGTCTTCTGGCAACTTTTAAATCTTTACGGGTCTATTATTGAGGTGTCAGTTGTCACAGAGAACAAGATAATGTTTCACGACATAAAAATACCCCGTAATCATTTCAGATGGTTGATGATATTGCTGCTAGGCATAGTCGAACTCTTCTTCACATCACTGGAGACTGAGGCATTCCCTCTGCTCCATGCAGCCCAGATATAATCCCTTCTGATTAGAGCCTTTTCTCTTTGATGCTCCCCTTTGTCATTCACACACTGGGAAAATTGCTCTGTGTTGAGTTACATGCTTTGTGCAGTTTGCGTAGTTGTCTTCTTTAACCTGGAAGCAAAGCTGTCTGTGCCAGAGCAGAGATAGGATTCCGACTTGTAGTAAATCTTTGATTAATAGAGCTCAGGTAAACGGATTAGTCATTAACCTTTGCTTCTCATGATAAGATTACTTATTGATGTAGAGTAGTTGTGCTGCTCCCATGCTGCCAAGGATGGGAATCTTGATTTCCTTCAGACTTCAAGAATCTTCCCACCATCTAACAAGACCTCCTTTTTAGGATGGTAATATTAGAGAGCTGCTGCCTCTGAGGAGAGTCATCTATTTCCTATGGGATCTCACTGCATCCAGGGGAATTAAATGCAAATATTAATAGGCACTGCCCAGTAGCAGAGTGTGCTATTAGTATCTCTTGCTCTATAATTTTGCTGACAGCTCTCAGTGAGGGCAACTCAACTGAGACAAAGGGGAAGCACACACAAAATGAGCCAATGGCACACTGTGAAGTCATGGCTATGCAGGACAATTGCTTAAGCCCTTGACACAGGCCAAATCTTTGTTGACAGACCTGAAAATCATTGTGTAATATCCACATCTGTAGACAAACAGAAATCTCTTTAAATCCATTTAAAACTGATTTAATTCTGGGATCTTTATCTGCTGTACAGGTCTCCCAGGATGGGCAAGAACAACCTGTGAGCTGAGGGCAACAAAAGAACTAAAGATAATTAGGCTTTTATCCCTGCCAGATCCACCAGGTCTTTTTAGTTGTAGGCATGCTACAGGGGCTAATGGCCCCTGTGAAGGAAACAAATAGTCTTCCATCACCTGTGAGAAGAGTTACAGATTCAGCCACTGAACAGAATACTGCTGGGCACTGCTTTGTGACCTTCACTGCAGTGCTGCTCGTCTGAGTAGGGTTGGTGCCCTCCCTGACTGTCAGAGCTAGCTCCACCCGTCCCCATGTGTGCAGAGATTCATCTACTGGAGGAATTGAGCTAGGTCCAGAAGAGGGTCTTGTCTTTGCATGATCTGCAAGTTTAAATGTGGGAAGGTTATGTAGGACTAAAGAACAGAAGGGGCCTACATGCAGCCCTCAAAGGCAAAGAGGGAATTTAAATTACACACCACTCTCATTCACTGATCTTTAATATAATGGATGATATTTAAATCTGAAGACATTTACACTGCAGTCTTGAATGCAAAGAATTGAAAACAAGATAGACAGCTTGAAACCTCATGTTTTCTAGCTCATCAACAAATTGAGTTTCATGTTTGCATGTGCAGTTTTGCATCTTGTAAACTCATGTCTTTACTCACATTTTTAGTCCCATGATCCCCTGTGCACACAAATATTAGAAGATGGAAATCTAGCAACCTGATCTGTAGGCCCAGTTGGGTAATCAAACATTTAATTGCTAGCAATTATCCATTAATGCTTATAAATTAGGTTGCCAAACTACTTCTACAGACTACAAATATTTGCATCCAGACCTGTTTGCAAAACTTGAAGATAACCTGTAAAAAAATCTCCCACAACGACTAACGCTGCCATTATCATCTGGACTCTTCAGACTGAAATAGAAAATGCAAACATTGCTGCATCAGAAAATTAGAAGCTGAACTTGAGGGAACCACAAAAATCAAGTCCTAAGTCAAATTCCAGGCTTGCTTGATATTTTCCTTATAAAGACTCTTTCTTCTTTTCACCATTCCGTCTTGCTTCTTCCTCTGGATTTCCCAGCACCTTAACTAAACATCTCAATCCCAGGAGCACCAGAGGGCTTATTTTATTCTGAATTGCTTCCTTTTTTATGTCCTGTCATGCATCTCAGAATCCCTGTTTATTAAAATAGCATATAACAACATGATTTCAGGTAACACTTCAGACATCAACATGTGCTTTCTACTAACACTCCTAACTAGGACAGGCTGTAACCCTCTCTAGTAAGAACAAGCTACATTGCTATGCAGAAAATGTAAACCTACTCTGTAAGAGGGTTCCAGTTCCCATCCTGTTAAGTAAGATTTGCCTTTTTATAATTGCTTGCTTTCTACTGTCTGGTTCATTAAAGTGATGTGGTTATGATCTTGCCCATGTGACCTCTCTCTTTCCTTGCAAGGGAAATGTTGGAGTGGCATCGCAAGCATTGGGACTTCAAGGCTACATTTAAATTAGCAAATTCAAAAGTGTCTGGAAGCATTCCCAGGACTACAACAAAACTGTTTATACAGTCAACTGCTAAGCTGTTCTCTGGCATGAATTTGGACCATTCCAGCTCCTTCTCCCCCGAATGGTTCTTGGGCACAGCATGGCCAGGAATCAGTCCTGGTGGCAGCACCTATGCAGCTCCCACTTTTTGGAGGATAAATGCATTTACTAGCATAGACGCTGGCCACTGTCCACCAGCTGCTTTTGATGCTTATTCCTGGGTGTAATTTATTTACATGATGAGGCAGAACCAAAATGCCTTGAATTTGGTGCCCAGGCAGTTTTCTTTGCAGAATGACAATAATTCGAGGCAAATATTGTACATGGCAGGGACCAGAATTAGCCTCTATCATGTACAGTAAAAGGTGATGCATATGCAAAATTAAGCTCACCTTCCCAACCGTGGGCACATATCAGTTAGGTCTGAACAGTGCAAAAGCTGAGCACAATAAAGACAGGGAAAGCAAGGCCCTAAGCTGACAACTAATATCTCTTGCCGCAATATCAGGCTCAAACACTCTGCCAAGGAAGCAGTGCCAGAGGAACTGCGGAAAGAAGAGGGTCTGACGGTTTAACAGGGTTTTAGTAAAATATGATTTTATTTTCTTTTTAATTTGCCAGAGTGCTTTATTCTTTTTAAATAACTCTGGAGGGATCATCTAATTCTATAGATAAACCATGTGTAGTCACCAGCCCAACTCACTGCTGCCAAATCAATTGAAATGGCTGCTGGACACAACACTTGCTTTTACTGAGAAGGCAAGTTGTTCAAGGACTACATACTTTCTCTCTTTATCTCTTTTTCTTTCTCCCCTGGGGTCTCTCTCCCCTCTTTTTCACCTTTTTTTTCTCCTCCTTGATGCCCAAGATGGTTCCATCAGCCTTGCAAATATTAATTCTCAATGTAAACAGAATTTGTCAGGTGCGAGAGGATGTAAATGGAAAATTAATTGAGGAGCAACGTGTAGACTCGTTATACGGTGTCCTCAGCATGCATACTCAAGCAGAAGCCAGTTATTGCCTTGCTGCTCCTCAAAACCCCTCCCACATGTGGAGCACAAGGCTTTTTAAACATTGCCTGATAATCAATTATCCTTTTTTGATTCTGTACAAGTTCACTGTTACACAGCAGAGCTGACTGCACAGCCAGAATGGAGCCATTGCCCTTCACTTGCTCAAGGCCTGACCCAAATACAGCCCCAGGAGGGCCATGAAGCAAGGCTTTTCCACAGTCCGCTTTATAAGGCAATCAGTCCTGCAGTAAAAGTCAGGCTTTCTTCAGCTGTAAAGTTGCTTTTAACCTGCTCTGGTCAGTAGTGGTCAGCAAACATTATTGACCGTTGCTCACTGCTGTATGTAGGAGATGGTTCTCATTTTTGAGCTTCTCGATGATCTTTGACAATTGATCGATGAACTTTACTGCTTTATCTGTTTCATAAATTGTCCACAGATTATGATGCAGTTCAAATCATTTGGTACACATACTTTTTCTAAATAGAAATTTCTTGAATGATTCATAGCAATTATTTGTAATCTATGTTATTTTGACTAGATTTGGTTGATGACATAGTGATTTTTTTTTGGCTTATTGATTAGAAAGAGTTTTAGATTTCTGAATTATTGTATTTGTAGGTAAGAATCCAGAATTCAGTTTCAGTTAATAGTCTCTCAGTCCAGAAGAGATAATAGTCCACTCACCCTACCTCTTTGAATGGCACAGGCCAGAGGTTTCAGGTAGTTCTTTCACCTCATGCTTGGATGTATAAATACAAGCAAAGTGTTATCTCCTAGAAAATTATTCGGTGTTTCTTTTAAGCCATATAGAATTCTCCTGCTTTCAATGAAAACTCCAGATGTTCCCGTGACTTCCCTCTCATTAAAATAATTTGCTACAGCATTCCTGGGAAACTAATAGAAGTAGCTGAAAATATGAGCAGAATTCTTAATGATTTTTCTTTAATATTTTGCCAGCAAAAGTTTCATAGTTACAGGTGGAGGTTTGAGCTGTTGCTGATCATTATACCTGGGTTAGTGACATGGTTAGTCTAGACCCTTTATCTGGTCAATAGATTAAAATAAGCTATCCCAAGTGGATTGCACTTGCCAAGGCTGGTCTCTTAACTAACTGCAATAGTAAGCTAGAACAGCCAGTGCATACCTTAACTGCCCAAACTACATAATTAAATATAGGTGGGAAATACCCTGGCTCTACTTGCTCATCTGTACGGTTGATTTCTGGAGACAAGGGATGGGCACAAGGCTGGAATCACACAAGGAAACCTATCACCTTTCCATCTCTAGCAAATCTCAGTGGTCTTTTCTGGTAGCACTGAGGTTTATTTTAAAGAATCCATCTGGCTCAAGGTTGTTTCCACTCTCGCTGACTCTTTCTCAAGCTCATCATCAGTACCCTGAGTCTCTTTTTACTTACCAGGGAAAGGTAGAAGCTAGATCTTTGACATGCATAATATTAACTTTTTGTATCCTACTTTATTTCAGCATTTTCTTGTCTAGATAATTTCTATTTATTTTTGACACATTCCAAGATCATGTCTACAGAGATTTATGAAGGAAAGTACAACTGATACAAAGGACTCTGCTTTGTTCTCTTAACCTCCCCTTGATCACCACCAACACCATCTTTCTGAGATGACTTTGCCTCCTTTCACATTTCCATTTTCGCTCTTCCCCTCAACAGTTTCTCTGCACTCAGCAGCCTGCAAGCAGCGCGGTAAAGTCTTCCAGTAAATGTCTCATTTAAAGAGCAAGGAAGCCTGAATTAAATAGGGCAGGGACTCTTGCTGGCCCGAGTTAATGGAGATGTCTTTTATCAAGACGTCAGCCGTAGACAGTTCAGCCCTGCCAGAGTCGTGACAAACCTTCTTCCCACAGTTGAACAGTGTGTGAACAATGACCCACAATGAAGGTGTGTGATGGTCTTTGGATTGGGCTGTGGCTCATTTTTAGGTGTTTTCTCTTAATTCAGGGCCACAGCTTACAACCTCATATAAGTGAATTGAGCGAGAAAGGCTCAAAGGTACACTAGAAACCACATCATCTTTGTCCAGTCTTGTTAATAAATTACGTTACATCCTGCAACCAGTGGAAAATAAGGATGTGTCTACATCTATATGTGATATCTACAAATGACAATCTGACAAGTCTGAAATGTGAAATAATTCTAATTGGTGTAACTGAAGCCAGAATTCAATACAACATTATCCAGTAGCTAGAAATTTCATGGTCATAATGGTGCTCCTCTCCAGTCTATAAGAAAAAGCATCTAGCAGTGGAAGACGATGTACTGGTAGTGATGCATTGCAATTATAAGATTGGTGCTTTTGAAAATCAGCACTGCTCTTGAAGCTTCCAAAATCGTGCCAACCTGTACTATGGAGCAATCATTAGGGTAATGAATAATTTTTCTTGGGTGGTGTTTGCCATCACTTGACAATTTCATAAATGAGAGCATTTCAGAAGCAAGAAAACCTTCATCCTTGCTGAAAAAGTAAAGTTAATTAAAGCCAAGCTTTCTGTTCCGAAGCACACACTCTCAGAGCATCAGCACACACAAAAAGTTTCCCTACGAATGCTTTTTCTGGTGCAGCAAACCATCTTGTGTTTTCACATTTATTTCCAGCGTTAGAAGTTCCCTCATTTCGACAAAATGTGTTCCCTATATTTTTAGAGCTGGGTTAAAACTTCATTTTTGAGGAGAGGAGACGGGGCAGCCACGGAGCCACTCCCCAGTATATGATGAGGACCAAATGTCAGAAGTGCTGAAGCTAATGGGGAAGCGACAGTGCCCTTTGCTTCCCTGCCCCTGTCTCCACTTCTCTCTTCCTCCCTGTGTCTGACCTCCTGCACCAGGAAACCTGCCCTCGGTTTGCAGATTGTTCTGGTGTTATCCTGCCTGAGAAACAAACAAACAAACAGAAAGTCCCATCTGTGAAGAGAAGATACCATTAATATATAACCACGAGGGTCAGAAAAACTAGTGAGAGTGCAAACAAGGGCAAGAACATGTTTGCAGTGTGTTCAGGGTGGATTGCCCAACACTGAGGGAAGCAAAACACGAAAGTTACACTTCCGCCAGACAACATGAGTGACTTGTCAAAAAGTCTTGTTAAAGGCTGCTCTTGCCTTCCCTCATTCACCTCTCTCTTCCCGCTAGTGCTTTCCTCTTATCCAGTAAATAGGTTGCGATTAAATCTCCCAAAACAGGAAAGAAATTTACACATTTCTCAAAAAAATTAATGTCAAATGAAAAATGGGGATGGCTTTGCAGGGGATAAGCACAGACCAGAAAGAGCTTCCCAAGCCTGGGCTGTACACTGGGGTGGTTCAGGACTTCTCACCCAGGGGTGATGGCTCATGCTGCACTGAGCACTGGGCAAGGTAATGCCCGCATCTTCTTACATCAGAGAAGCAGGAGTAACCCATGTCACCATTCATCACCGTTTCCTGAAAAGAGTGGGCTGATAGTTCACAAAAATCAATAGGAGGTCACTGTGATGGGGGAGCCATCCTGGAGTAACAGAGTGCTTTTTCCTGCCCACAATACTCTCTTAGAGAGCAGAAGCTGCAACACCTGATTGTGACTGAAAACCCAGAGTCCTCTACCTGCTCTGCAAGTTACCCAGCAGTTACTTTTCTACCAAGCTGCTGGCGGGGTTAAAGCAAACAGTCAGGACTGTCCCTGTGTCCTGGGCACATGCGACGGAGGGCACGGCAGGGTTCGTGCTCCCTGGCTGAATTTCCTCAGTGTAACCACCCAGCAACAGCCCATGCAGCTGATTACTGCAGAGAGTCCTGGATGTCGAAATGCACCCAGTCCCTTAGGGCTTTCCCCTTGCATAATCTGTCTTTTCACTCCTCATCTTGTCCTGCCTGCTTTTATTATTATTATTATTATTATTATTCTCTTTTTCTCAAATTATCTCACTGGAATATAGTGACCAATACCCTTCAAATCTATTAAGAAGGCTGTAGAGCTAGTTTACATCCTCCTTTCCCATTTCAGAGGCCAATTTTTTAAGGCTGTCAGAGCAGTGTCCCACAGGTGACCAGGGTTCAAAGCAGCTTGAGATACTCAGCCAGTCATTCAGGAGTTGCAAGAGCTTTCACAGTTAGAGAAAAGACCATTACTACAGCAAGAAAGCAGAATTAAGACCTGACTTAATGCTTGAAGCTTGTTCCAGCAATTCTGAACCCATTGAGAGCGCCTCCTGATGCACCTGCATGGGATCAGCCCCTTTGCTTCAGCCCAGCCCTTGGCTCTAGCTCTGCTTGCTCCAGAGTACACACAAGGGCTTCACTAAGGACAACAATAATGGAACCATATAATATCATATTAACAACACATATCAAATATACACTTTGGGCTATATTGTTCTGTTGGGCTGCTTCTACCATAGATCTAATCTCTTCACCTTTGGCATTGAAAACGTGTTTTAATTAACCCACTAGCAAAGCATTCGACTGAGACAGTCTGATCATTTTTAACTTTATTTTCCTGAATGAAAACAATGCTGGCCAAATTTACTGTACATTGTCACCTTAATTACCTGTCTCAGACAATCCCTTTCCTACTCACTTGCAGTTTATCACAGTATAACACAAAAACTCTTCCTCTAAAAAAAACTTTAAATGCTTCTGAGATTCAAACCGTAGATTGCTTGTGCAGCTATAATCTTAAAAAACATCTGCTACATTTGTGTGGTAAAGGAAGTCTCTTTAGAATACAGCCTTTGATTTCTATAAAAGACAAATCAGGCCACATGTTTTTGTTTTGAATGCTTCTCATCACAAGAGGAAATTTTCTGCAGCTTGGAATTTTGAAGGCATGAAAAATGTATTTATTTTTTTAAACAAAGAGGCTACATAAGAACATCAACAAAACTCCTCGGAAGTGTTAAGAACCATTCCTCTATCATCTTTAAAGAAACACTAACGACTGCCTGACCCACTTTTTGATCTACCTTTGTGTCTTAAATTTATCTGGGTCATATCGTGTCCTTGATCCTGGCATATAACTCCCACTGACATCTCAGACCTGAGGAGGTTCACCCATCATTAGTTCTGAAGCTGCTAATAGCCCCGACTAGCAGAAGATTAGGAGATTTCACTGGGCTTTTTTCATTCGTCTCTCATAGGAAGCGTGTTGATAGTAGTGGTTTGACAAACAAGGTTTGACACCAGTGTGAATTGAAGGTATGAATCAATGGTACCTTGTAGCCTAGTGAGTTCAGAACAGATTTGGGTTTTTTTCCTGATTCTGAAGTAGCTGCTCTAAAGAGACACTATTGAAAATAAAAGCCACCGGTTCTTCATGGGGAACCCTTCGGTTTAGATTTCAAAACTGTTTCATTGCTGTCCATTTCTTCCACCTACATCTCCTCTCTCTTCTTTGTGGAGATACTGGGAATGTCTTGGAGAGGATCATCTTTTACACTCACCATCCACCTAAATCCTTCTTCATACTCGGGCTCTCTTCTCTGCACCTTTCCCCCAGAAACTGCTGAGCTAAAATGGTCCCTTTTGTCCCCCAGCCACTGCAAAATGAGTCCACACCTTCCTACAGGCCAGGAAGGGACAGGGAGGGAGTAGCAGGGATGTGTTGCAGGACAACGGCTCAGCTCCTCACAGCCAGTTCCATCAGTGACACATCTAGAGTAGTGCAGCTCTAAAACACAATCTCTATTGTGTTTCACTGATGGAAGACGAGTTAAATTAACAGCCAGTATCTCCCCTTGATGAGCTTCTGATTACCAAGATTATTTTTATTTCTGTATGGTAGAAATGTAGTTTTGCCCTGATTTGAAATGCAGAAGGCAGTGTTCTGATACAGAAAAATAATGACAATTAAATATAAAAAACTCAGATCACCATCCTCATATTAAATCCTTTACATTCTTGGAGGCCTGTCAAGCAGGTATGACTAAAAAGTGTCCTGCTGATAGCAGCTGTGACTTGGAGCACATCCTTTTAAGTAATAACTGCTGTCAAAGCGAGGAGACAGGCAACGAGGGCAGGAAGGCACTTCAGTTGTATCAGCTTGCATAGCTTTCATATAATTAGTATTTTCACTCAGTAGAAACACTTCATTAACTGTCAGTTATTTTTGTTTTGTGGAGGAATTGTTTTGTTCACTCAGTTTTCTTATAGTCACTCAGTGTTAAGCAGTCTTTCATTCATCCCATGCTTTAATGCCAAAGATGTTTCAACATTCAAATACACAAGCCCCTGTCAACCTTAGGTCTTGTCCAGAGCCCCCTGAAGTCAATACAAAGGTACCAGTTACCTCCAGTCAGTTAAGGGTCCACCTGTGTCTGTGGCTCTCTGCTTTTCTTGCTGAGCATCTAATCAGATTCAGCTTTAACATTCTGTGAAATGCAGTATCCTTCTAAAAGGGTAGTGGACTCTGTTTCATCTGAAGATTTACTACAAGAGGGGATTATCTTCCTTTTGTATGTGGAATACAGAAAGTCCACGGAGATAAATTTTGAAAGGTGGGGAGGCTTTGTCATGCGCTTGATCACGCATGGCTCTGACAGAGGTACCAGGCCTTGAGCAGAGTGTATAATGGATCAGAGCTCTCCCTGAGCTCCCCCCACCCTATTTGCCCTGTGGAAATTCCTTATGCAATCAACAAGCCAAGCTCCTCCACTCCACGCTCCCCGCCATTTGTAAGAGAGAGCACAGTGCAGAAGCACGCTGGAGTCTGCTGGTAAATAATGGCAGATGTTTTTCATTACAGCAAAGGAGCCTCTTGTGCAATTAGAGAGAGAGCTTTAGAAAAAAATTTGCACAGAATAACTGTGTATTTACATAGTTGTGAAATTGCTTTTCTGATAGAGAATCAGATTTGCAAAACACTTGGTGCATTTCTTTTTCTGTAATCGGGTCTTCCTCTTGCTCTCAGATGCAGTATTCCATGTAAACAACTGCCTCCTCTCCTTAGTGCCCTCATCTGTATCAAGTATGGAGAGAGATCCTGGAATAGTTCTTATTCAAGCATTTGTCTGAAGTCTACAAGAATGCATGGAATGATTCCCAGGGGATTCAGTGAGTTTTGGATTGGGTGCAGTGCACACACAGAGTAATCAACCGGCTCTCCCCTGCCAGGTTTCATCTTTGATTAATGAATGTGCAATTTAACAGAGATTCACTAAACCTTTCAAGTGCACCAGAGCTCAGATTTTACCTGTTTCATGCAATTTCTGCAGAAACAGGCTGAAAATTTGGGCTTTACTGGAAGCTGTGAGAGCTGGGGTATACTCATTTGTGAACAGAGGGAAGCCAAGCCCCGAACTCACTCCTGGGCTGAATTTGAGAGTTGTATGACTGCCTTCTCTTTTGACATTTCCTATTCAGTTTTAGTCTGTTTGGAGCTTTAAGCAATTCCGGGAAGTTCAAGCACGAATTTCACTTTTATTGAGGCAGAAATATCAGCTGTGTTGAACCAGCAAGCAGTCAGGATTCTGCTTTACTATGAATCTAAATCCCTTTTAAAAACTGTCCAGATTCGGGGAAAATTTCATGCACAGATTCACATAATATCACTGTAGTTAGACTTTCAGCTCTTTTCAGTTATGACACTGAATTTTAATGCATTTAGCCTTTTTTAGTATGAATAGTCTTGTTTCTCAACCATAAAGTAAGTGCAGGTGAGGGTGCAGTGGCTGTCTGGGTATCACTGCAGGATTAAAAAGATGGAGGAAGGCTTCTGCAATCCCTCACACTGGATGAAGTTCTGTCCTGCATTCCGAGATGGAGAGGACAAGAACAGCTCTTTTCCAAAGAGCTCAGCTCCCAGCAGTTCCCATTACACCACCGTGACTCAGCACCTAACGTGATCCCTGGCCCTGACGCAAGGAGGGTGAAGAGAAAAAGAAATACCCAGTGACCCTTAGAGCAGCACGTCTTTGCCAACAGCACTCTGAGGCTTTGTATATTAATTAAGTAGTAAATGAATTCATTCACGTTGCCGACTCACAGAGAGCAGAACATACCTTCATTTCATAATGCCTAATTCCATTATCAACAAGCTAAATTCAGCCCTCAGCTTACCTACATGATACCACTGCGGAGCTCGACAGATGCCTCATGCAAACATTTAGGGGCAGTTTTTGGCCTGATGTGGCTCACAGACAGCCACGGGGCATTTTCATTCCTGTAAGTAAATTTTCCTTCAGAAGCTTGGCAAAGTAAAACCTCAGACATTTTTGGGCTCTTTGCCCAACTTGAGAACAAGGGGCACAAAAAAAGGTTCATTTTTCTCACCAGCTACAAATTTGATTGACATGGAGGGCTAGTCCTTTTAAGCTGAGATCTGGCCTGGGTTCAATGTACTTGGAAGCCTAGTTACAGAAGCATTAAAACAACTTTAACAGAGATTTTGTCAACCTATCAAAGACAAATCAAGAGTGATTTCCCTGATGCCTCTGCTGAACTGGGTAAATTTCATTTATTGACTTCAAGCACCGCGTGCTGGCAATTTTTCTCTCTGTCTTTTCCTCCAGAGGAATTTGACATGATCAGATCTACTCTGAGTTTCACAATCAGATTTCCTTTCCCCTTATTCTCTCCTCCTTTGCAGGGTGCTTTGAGTGTTGCTACCAGGTATGCAATATGTGTAGGCATTGGTATGTCAGAGACAAAAGATGGGCCAAGTTCAGAAGTGTGCCTGACCAGAGCAAACTCAATAGTGTCCTTTAATCTGTCCTGCACCTTCCTTGGCTTGTATCACATTTATAGGACTGTCCAGGTGAATCAAGGTTGGCTTTTTTGGGACCTCAGCTTGGTGTATGGGACTTCAGCTGGATGTAGTTGCAGTGTAATGAACTGCAAGTTCATGGGATGGAGGAGGAAAAAGAAGTACGATGTGAAAGGGGGTATTTGTGTGTAAATGTCACATTCAGGCAATACTGATCAACTAGAGGAAATGTTCCTCTGGGAAAAAATGGACATCATGTGGTTGGGGACACTGGGTTTCAGTGCATGTGCAGTAAGTCGGAGTAGGGCTGTCCAAAGGACCCCCTGCAGTACCAGAAAGACTCATAGGGGCTTGTCTGGGTCCAGAGGCTTCATTTTTATGCCATACTAATTTTGATTTGCATGGCACATACATCACACTGATAATAGTGATACTTACCCCTTGGCCCTAAGGAAAGCAGAGAGACCCATACGTGGCTGCCAGGCTCATCTTTTGGGAGAGAAACTGTTTCAAGCACAAAAGTACCCCAATGTCCTTGACCAGTTTTCCGGGGTTCGCAAGGGTAAAGCTCAGTGCGACTGACACAGCTTGGCACATTCCTTGGAGTTTGCAAGGACTTTCAATGAAACCCAAGTGAGCCTCAGTGGTTTCAACTCTGCAGTGCACTAGTACCAGCGTAGACTTCAGTGTGCACCTCAGCCTTGAAGGAAACACTGTCCCACACAGTGCAATGCAAATACGTTTTTAAAGCCAGCAGCAGTCACTTACAATCATTGTAAGAGCAGAAACAGACCGAGCTCCTCCCATGCAGAGCCTTCCCCAGCTCCTTGTGCACGAGCAAAGCTGGCCTGGGGCTTCTTAGGAAAAACATGCAATGGCAGAAGCAAAGGTACAAGAGGTTCCAAGCGCCCAGAGGCACCCCGGGGTGCGAACGGGTGTTGCCCTCACTGGCAATCCTTTGTCACCACTCCCGAAGATCAGTCAACTGAAATGTGGTCCCGGAAGAGCTTCCTCCCAAACGCACATCCCTCTCCGTCATCCCATGGGCTGCATAGAGCTGTGGACAGCACGGCACTGGCTGTCCTCTGCAGCTGCAACGGGCCAGGACCTACTGTGCCACTGCTTAGAGCAAGCCTGGCACATCTGTCCTTGGTTCTGTCCCCTTCCAGGAGGAGAAAACCAAAGCTAAGCAAGATTCAAGTAATGTGCTCAGAGTCAGACTGTGATTCAGTGATCAGCTGAGAAAGCAGACATGCTGTGCTAGCCACTATTCCTGTTTGTTCCAAGTTAATGTGGATGGATTTATTCAACGCATACTTATTTCAGAGTTTCTTTTTCATGACATTTCCTCAATTTCTTGACTTACAGTTTTCATTATTGTGAAATTTGATTACAGAACCAGGCAAAATCGCAGAGCAAGGCATGCTTCCACAGTGCAATTTCACTCTAAACCAGCCCGCTTTCAGCCTGAGGATTGCATGGAGAGAGGATCGATTCTGAGTTTGCCAACTGATATGATCATGAAATAAGATTCTGATTTTATTTGGACCCCACCAAGAATATTTCATACTCTTGAAATGCTTACTTCTTTCTTTTTCTCCTCTTTTCCTAATGGAATAGTGAAATAACATGGGAATGAGGGAACACCACTTCTGGCTCTTCGGTAGTGTGAGCTACTTTGTCCTTTGCTTTCTGTTTCTTTCTCAGTACGTGTTAGTACAGATCTTCCCTGATCAGAGCAGGGCAGGCAGGATACAGAGATTCTCACAATGTCAAAATGTAGCATGCTGGCCTGGAGCAACTCTTCAATTTTTCACGTTTATGTGACACTATGAAAGTAAGTAAAAGCCATGATTTTATCTTGTGCCCTAGCAGCTAGAATTTGCATAAACTTATAGAGGTCTTGAAATCACAAATGCAAAGTGAAGTATTGCTTATCATTAAAATAAATCACTGTCACTGAAGCCTAAAACATGATTAAAAGTTGCTTTCTAGAATAGTCTGTCTGGTCATACAATGCAACCAACAAGCAGTTTTGCATACAGCATTCTGTAGATCATATACATTACATCAATCTCTATTTTTATTCTACAATATCACACTTAATATCATAGAGTTACCTCCCTTAACTATGTTTAATTTGGCTTTATGTTTGTTTATTTTCTTTGTCATGTCATTTTTTCCTCTTCTTACTAGTTTTATTTGGCACTTGTATAACAATACTTTGGAAACATTAAGTAATTAACCTTCCTAATACTCCTGGGAGGTACTACATAAGCCTTACCCTGCCTCCCACTTCATGATGAAATAAGCAGGACTTGTCTGATTTGCATAAGGATGAAAGGAAAATCATCTGAGCCAAGACTCAAATCTGGGGATCTTAGTTTGGATTTGTCCCTTTCCCCTTGTACACAAGAGCTGCTTTACAACTGTTTGTTGATTCAGATTAAGCAGGAATGGGCAAACTAAGGGGTCACACCCCCTTCCCTGAGCTCCTTGTCATGCATTTGGGGCATCCCCTAGCCAAACACCCATGCTACCATCCCCACCCAGCAGCATCACTGCCGCACAAGGAACAAAAGCTAACGCTGGTACAAGCAATCCTTTTGGCATCAGTGTTGCAGGAGTGCCTAGAAATGCAAATGAGAGCAAGACCTTTTCTTGTAGATACTATGCAAACCTCTATGAAACATGGTCCTTATCTTTAACAGCTCAAAAACTCCTCTGTATATGCACCTTCTGGCTGAGTACTGACCCCACTATTAACTATTAGAGAGCTATCATTCAGATACAGCTTGCCTAGAAAGACAGAATTGGAAAAGCACTCTCTCCAGAGGATGGCTGGAAGGGTAACTACCTTTGTAACTTTACAGCTGGGATTTGCAATAGATAGGATAATATTATCAGAGAGAGGAGTAAGAATAGGTTTAAGTAAGTCAACTTAATCACAGGGACAAAGGCTGCCCCAGGAAGCCAGCTCCCAGGAAGCATAATGGCAGGTCTATACCTCAAGAAAGAGGAGGGCTGCTTTGTGCAACGGGAGCGGGAAAAGCAGCAGGAAGAGTGAATCCAGGGAAGGCCCTGCAATGCCTCAGGTACCCTGTGCCTTGCCTTTGAGGACTGTGTGGCTCAGAGCAGTGATGTAGCCGCAGGAGCAGGGAAGTTCAAGCACTGCATGGAAGGTTGTGGGGGCAAAAGCTTTTTGTAGGAAACCAGCCTGTGTGTAGGGACTGCTCAGCCTTATGAGAGGGAGAAGGAAACGCAGAGGAGCTGTGCTGAGGGAGCCCCCCGCACCTGAAGCCATGCACCTGGGCAGCCCTTCGCTTCCAACCAAGCTACTTCCACTGCAGGTTTTCCTTCTCGGGATGAGTTTGGCCTCCTTCTCTTGCAAACTCTTCCAGTGAACTGTGAGTAAGCACAAACATTTCAGGAGCACCCTTTAGCTGCCAAGTCCTGGGGTTTGGCAATCCTCCTTCATTCATCTTTATGCTCAAGGTATCACAGACCAGTCGGTGAGAAATGTGAGTGCCCTGGTGCACTGCAGCACTGGGACAGGTTCCCGTGGAGGATTTCTTACAGCGTAGCTGAAACCAGGAAGGCTCAGAGGAGGAACAGCATGGATTCAGCATGTTTCATCCAGTGTTATACCTGTGGTGGACTGGATAGCCATGCCTATCCAGCAGTGAATCACAGCAATAACCCTGTATATGCTCAAGCATTGCTGCCTCATGTGCCAGCATGCACTTCTTACATGCTCATGGCTGCTTAGATTGCATCGAGAGCAATGCAGCATGCTGCCCATGCACTGCTGCAATACCACTGTCAGGTCTCCAGCTTCTTAAACTGGAGTCATATCTTCATGAGAAGATTGTTATCAGATCATTCCCTGTGCCTTTTCCAAAGAGGAAGAAGGTGAACTGGAGATCACAAGGAACAGCAAGGGTTTTGCTGGAATATGCACATGTGTATAAGTGGAATACACAGCTGTATAATGGAAAAGCACAGTTTGAAATGCTGTGAAGTAGGACAGCGGTGGGCTGAAATGTCAGCACTTCTCTCCTTTTTATGTGGTAGTAGAATAAGATTAAATTCCCCTTAAATGCCATAGTGGCTTCTGCCTTATTAGAGTCATCTCTCATAATATTTTGAGAGTATTGTGTGGAATCCACTTAAACAAATCCCCATGAAATTAAGAGAGCTGTTGGAATAATCTGGCTGTTGTGCAGTGGGCTCTGCCTCGCAAAGCAAGGTTTTCCTATGTGCTTGCAGAGGCAAAGCAGACACCAGCTTCCCTGCTATTCATATTTAAGTACCTCAGAAGGCACCGAGATACTTGCAACAATATTGTATCATACTGCTATTTGAGCAAGGAGAGAAAGAGCTTTGAATAATTAAAATCAATTAAAAGGCTAAAGGATAGGGATTCCTCTTGTCTTCTGAGAACACTTTACAGCAGTGGGTAAATGTTTTCTTGCCTTTCCCAATAATTATCTCTCTCAAACACACCTACCCACACACAGCCATGCAGCCACAGTCTCCCCTGGTTTAGATCTCAGACGATCTCAAGGTCAGTTATGTGAGCGCACAGCACCCGCAGCCAGAGCCCCGCACCAGCCCAGACAGTGGGTTCCCAAGGAAGCCAGCTCCTGCTGCCACAGCCTGGGCAGTGCTGGAGACCAAAACCTGCTCTTGCAAGTCTGTGCATTCAAATCCTGCTGGAAATCGGCAGCTGCTGAATTGGGCTGAAAGTGCCGAAAACCAAGGGAAATCCTAGTGCCTCAGTTGAAGGAAAAATGAAGGACTTTGAGTGTCTCTGTGTGTGCCTGGGTTGGACTCACAGCCTGGGAGCAGTATGGTACAAGAGCACTTTCATCACACCAAGATGCAGCTCAGGAGATTAAGGTCTCTCATCTTGAAAATAAAGCTAACAAAACCCAAACCCCAAGTGGACCCTTGATCTGCTCCATCAGCTGACGTCTCCTCTGACTCAGGGCACCTCCACCTGAACGCCCACTGAGCTCTGCTGTTCCTGGTAGTGATGCAGCCCTGTGAGGCAACAACGTGCGGATTGCGTTATCTTCTGATGAGGTGGCACTCTGAGCAATGATGCAACCAGCGTGAGCCCTGAGAAGCTTTCTGCCTCTTCATCACCCTCCTCTCCCTGCTACGTCCCTCTGCCGCTCCTGAGAGCCCCAGCTGTTTGGTTTTCTCTGCTGCCTCATTCACAAACCCCATCACTTCCCATTACTTCCCCTAGCATGAAATCCCTGGAACAGGCTGACACCTGCCCTGCCATAAAACAGCAGCTTGTGAGCAAGTACATAAAGAGGCCTTTGGGTTTGGGTTGGCTTCAGAATATATCAGTTTATTTCTGCTGTGATTTGGGGAGCACAAACATCTTTACATCAGCAAACAGCACACAACAGGGTTTGTATCACAGCGCGGAATGAAAGGCCAGCTCCTACCTTGGCACTGCCCCAGGAGGGAAGAACAGCCCTTCATGATCTTACTTATTCCCCAGAAAGTTATTACAAGTGTTTAATAGCTAACTTAGCCTTTTATAGCTCTTGCTCCCCATCAGCACCTTCTTGCCTCCTTCCCCACTTCACAGCCTAAGTGGTTTAATTGAAACTATGGAAATATTTTTGAAAAACACAAGGAACAAAATGACATCTTTGCTTTTGGGTGAGAATGTGTGGAATTTCCATTTTCCTGTGGTTTTCACAGGGAAAAAGAAATCTGTTTGCTTTTTTATGGTGAGGTTTTTTTTCCCCAAAAGAAATGATAGAAGTTTGAGACGATATATGAATAGGGAGATAAAAGCACCAGAGTATGTTCCAGACGACAGGGTGCAGGGAAAGCTCCTGCACTGTCCAGCAGGACGCTGGTCACTGTCAGGAGTGGAGGACAGAGGCAGGATGAGCATTCAGGCTCAGGCTGACTGAGAGGACTGGAAACAAATTCATCCTTGTCTGCCCCTGAGCCTGGCGAAAGCCAGATTTCCATTCAGGGCACCAAGAGCCATCACAACAGGGGATGGGGCAGCACAATCAGTGTAAATGAATTAAAAAGAGGTGGCAAGAACGTTTTCAGGAGTCCCCATTTAAGAAAACGTTTTAGCACACGATTCTGAATTGCCCTGTGTGTTCTTGTGTTAGAAAAGCATGTGCACTATCTTTTCCCTAATATTTTTAGCTCAGCTCCCTTAAGAAAGCACAGACAATGCCATCTCCCTCCTCTCTAGGTTCCTGGATAGCAATAGCGTTGAGTAGCTTTCTGTGGTTCAGATGTGTTTCAAACATGGGACAATTGCCAGGATTTCATTAAGTGAACAACATGTGAATGTAACCACATATAGTACTGCTTACATCCATATAGTGCAGAGCGCCTTTGCATGAAAGCAGATGTTATGGAAACAGCCCAAGTCAAATAAGCAAGGGAAGATTACCTCCATAATGAGCTAAAAATTAGTTCTGCACCCTCTTAAAGGGATGACAAAAAAAACCACCCCAACATGTTTTCACAGAATAAACAGTGTTAGTGGCACAGACACCAGGGCAGGTATCGACAAGCGTAAAGCGTTTGCTCTCTCAGTACCCCATATATAAACATTTTAAAGATCAATTCAGATGCAAGCCTAAATACGTCCAAGTGAATCCAAACGGATATAAATGACTTCTTCCAGTGTACAAATCATATCAAGTAAAAATTCTCTGAATTTCTTTGCTTCTTAAACCCTGATTTATTATCTGGCTACTAGGGAAGTGCTGTCATCACTGAAGTGTTTAGACAGATTGACACGAACTAATTATAGTCTATAAAATGATTAAAGTTGAAATAGCATCATTTTACATATTTGTTATTTTTAAAAAAATTATCTTTGACATATACATACTCCTGCTGTATGTTGCCATTTGCCTACACAGGGTATTCCCTGCAGTGTTAATATGGAAATCTCTCACACACACACTTTTTCCTCTACATCTGCCTTAAAATACTCTTCTCCCATAGATTCGCATCCCTATCCAGCAGCCGTTGTGCTCTCGCCAGCGGAAGGAAAGTGGCTTGCTATGGTGCGGATCAGCAAGTTATCCATTTTAATTGATAATTCCTTGGTCAGCATTCATCTGGAACCAATGTTGCTCACAATATCATCACTGCTGATTGGAGCATAGGCTTTATGGTTTGATGTCAATGGGGAAAATGAAGGGGTTTATTGGGAAGAGAAGGCAGCCAGAACGAGTCAGTGTTACTGGGCAAGAAGCCTGGGGGTTTTCCCTGTTTTCCCCCATGTTCTATCCCTTCTTGGCTTACTCAAAAGGCACAAAAGGAGGAACTTTAAAGGGAAGTCCCTTCTTGGTTGTTCTCTGCCCACACGGACACTTTCTTCACCCCTCATTCCCCTGTGCTCCATCCAAAAAATACAGCGAGGAGAAAGCAGGGAAGGGGCAAAGTAACTAGTTTCAAAGAAAAACTTTTTTCCTCATCAGCAGTGCTGAAATGCTTTGAAAAAGCCTCTCTTTCTGCACAATATGAACAGCCAGACACACTTCTTTAGCTTCGCCTGTCTTCTCCCAGGAGGAGAGAAGTTAAGAACCTGAGAGAGGATTTTTATAGCTCTTCATTACTTCAAAATGAGCACTTTATTTCAAATTTCAGCATATTTTTGCTCCTGCTTTTCAGATGAGGCATCGAATGAAAGGACTACTCTATCTATTTTTTGTCTAAACACTTTTGAGGGTGGGGGAATCATTAAAACTTAGATGCATGAGTCTTTGCATTTTGCAATTTGGCTTACATTGAGTAATAGTTATTTGTCTGAGCTAAATTAATGTTGATGGATTTCTTTCATATTTCTTCCTCACTCTGAATAAGATTCACTGAATGTAGCTTTTAAATGTCATTACATATGTGGAGTTAATTCACATCTGCATTTTTGTGCTGGGAGGGGTAACCTATTTTCTGCTTCCACTCTCCGTAGCAGGGCTCACATGTTTCAGGGGCTAGTTCTGCCATTCACTTCTTTCAAAGAGCCCTGATTGGCTTCAGTGGGAGTTAAAAGCACTTCAGGGCTTTAAGAAAGAGGTCTGATCAGTTTTTAAAGTGTTCAAAGCTGAATGGATTCAACTATTATCTGCGAGTTTTCAGAAGTTTCTTTCAGTGACAATATGATCCTCGGTGCACTTAGTGTGATTTTTTTTTTAAAGGATTTGGTATATTGTGGCAATAACTGCAGAGCAAATGCTGCCTGTAAGGAGCTGAAATCAGTTGTTCGTCCAGCAGGAAATCACAGTCCATCGATGTGAGGTGGGAAGCTCGGCTGTGAGACCTCAGGACAGGCAGGCATTCGGCTCCTGGGCACACAGGGAGCCAGAGTCCCAACAATGTTGATTAAGAACCTACAACAACTCGATGTTGTCTGCTCCAACCATGAGTTACCTCAGTGACCACGCTGGTCTGAGGCCACCGACCTGTTGCCCTTCTAGTCCTGGATTCACCCGGGCTGGAATTCACATGGACCAGGCTGGAAGATTAACTCCTGTCCTCTGGAAATCGCCAAAATGCTTGATAGATATGGAGAGTGCTTGACAAAGCACCTGGGATTTGGGGGTTTGAAGTATGACGAGCACGTGTTGTCCTGTGTTCCTGCATTGCCCTTGTGATCCATCACAACACTTACAAATAAGCACATCTCAGAGCTTAAGTACCTGCAGAAGGCTTGGCATATGGTTAAGTGCTCGGCTGGAATGGAGCAACAGTAGAAGTAAAAGCCCAAAACTTAGCTAATGGAAATTGGAATAGCGCCACTGATTACAAGGGACTATCCTAATTAGCACCAGCAGAGAGCCGGAGCTTTATGAAGCATAAAACACAGCTCTGCAGTGCATCCCACCAGAACCCAGCAGCCTTAACTCTGACCCTTACATTCATATTAGTTTGGTTATTCCAGTTACAACAGTAAAGTGCTCTTAAGGAGATACAGTGAATACTGAGGCCTACATGTGTGTTTATAGAAAAAATATATATTTATCAAACTGACAGCTGACTTTTAGTTAATTATTTATAATTGTGTTTTCTGGAGAATATTATTGAATGCCTGATTTGAGGGGAAAAAAATGCATAACCATGTTGATTTGTGGCAGAATTATGCATGTGTATGGCTTTTCACATGAAGCTGATCAATATGTGTCATTAGTGTCTACATACATAATTTTTATGGCTCTTTTTAATAGGGTTTGCTTTATGTTTTATTTTGAGATTGCTAATGAAAGACAGCTATTTATTTAGAGGTCAGCGTTAAGCTTGTTGTGATGAAATATGTATTTACTTTCTTTGTACTTGATAAGAATAATGCATGTACGTTTATTATGTCGGCTGCATGAGATTTATGACATCCACCACTATTAATGTCTTGGCTTTTCAGTGCTTAGCTTTTGTAAATGAGCTGATAAGTAGATACACTGTTGTTACTCAGCAGCTTTCATTGAAAGTTTTAAACAAAATATTTTCATTTTGGAATTTCCCAGGTAATTTTCTTAGCTTTTCTTTATGTGTTTGCTTTCGAGGTTCCTGCATTTGTTACGAGGAGATACCTCTCTTGGGGGTTTTTCTTTAATTAAAAAGCAAGCTTCAGCCTGTGATCCACAGCTTCTCCTTCAATCCTGACTTTTTCCCTAGCCCAGGATAGGGTCAGCCTGGTGGAGGGGGGATATTGAGTGACCAGACACCCACCGTGCTTTCATATCACCAACCCCACCTGCACTTCTGACCATGGCAGGTCATTGCTCCCCAGCAAAGGCATCAACCCCACACTCCCCGACCTGACCCTGTGTTCAGAAATGCTTAGCACAGGGTTAACGTTATTGCCATTAATGCTTCACAAATGTTTTCCTATTTATTTCTTTTTTTAGCCATGTGTTTCATGGCAGCTGTCCCTGAGTGCCTCTGGAAACCCACCTGTGATGTTAAATGCTGGGTTAAGTCACACTGCAGGGCCTCTGGTTTGCTGTTAGAAAAGGAAAAAATAAATAACAACCCCCCAAAATCTCTGTGCTCCCACTCAACATTGAAATTGATTTTTCTTTCTAATTCCCATGATTGCCTGACTCTTCAGGTGCCGGATGAGACATCAAACCCTTCAATCACGGCTATGATCCTTCAACAATTATTCACCCTCTTCCTTCTCGAGCTCTTTGTGGGGGCACAATGTTGATGGGTGTGAAAGGCCTGTATCAGTTTAATCCCTCTGTCTTTGCCTGTCGTGCTTTGGTGCATTCAATACTTTTGTCAGACGTAATTATAGCTGGGTAACGAGGAGATGAGTTCTGAGCCGAAGTTAAATAGTTACAAGGTGTGTGAGCTTGTCCCACACACAGAGGCAGGAATTACAGGGTGAGGAATAGAAGTGTTTCTTGTCAGTATGATCTGAGAGGTGTCAGAGGAGCAGCTATCAAGAACAAAACAAGCCCAGAGCTACTTTGATCTGGCCCCATATGCGGATGGCATATAGAGATGTCCTGGAGCCTTTGTTTAGAAGAAATGTATATATATAAATATATATATATAAAAGGAAGAAGCAAGACAGCACGTCTATGCATTAAAAAAAAAGAGATATTTTTAGCACAGCCCCCAGCTTAATTAAAATCATCCGCACCTAATTTAACAAGCCATGGCAGTAAACTGAGGAGGTGCTGGGGTACATTGTCTGAACACCCCAATTGCCCATCTCACCCCAGAAGTGTGCCCAACGCACGGGGGTTGCACCAGATTCACGCAGGCAGCCGGGAGCAGAGTCCCTCTGTCCACATGAACACCGAGCTGCTTTTATAGCTGGGTTATTTTAAATCCCCTGGTTTGTGTGAGTCCTGCTGAAGGGGAAAGGGTGTGGAGGAGTCAGTGCCACGGCTCCGAAAGGTGCAGCACCCAGCAGCTGCTCAGGAAACCTCTGAAATCCCCACGTCACCAGGCTGGGAAGGGCAGCGAGGGGAAGTGCAAAACCCGCTACGTATTCACTGCAGCCAAAGGTGTTTCCTTTAGCTCCTCTTTACTGAATGGAGCAGGGGGAAAAGGTGGAAGGACCAGCCAAAAATCCTGAGCAGGCAGCCTGGTGCTCATTTTAAGAGAAGCCACTTTCACAGGGAAAAAGGGAGCATTAACCCTTCTGTCCATGGGATGCGTACTGAGTGTTTGGACAGGAAAGCAGCATCTCTGAGGGGCTGGGGTGTCTGCAGGGGTCTGGATGCTGCAAATGTGCAAATTTCCAGTATTTTGCTCATTTAGGAACTGGGGCCACTGCTTACTTCAGGGTGGCTTTGGCAGGTCATGTCCTGCCCCTCTCACAGGGAGAAAAAGTGAAAAACAGTGTTTTACTACAAACGATGATAAAATCTTCAGTGTGATGTGATACCTGAGCTGTCACCCACAGCACGGGCTGGAAGTCTGTCTGAGTAGCACTAGAAAGACACAAGTGGTAAAAAGAAAAGCTTCATATGGAAGTATCCTCAGAAATCAAGTATCCTCGATGACAACAAAACGTGTGGATATTCCTACTATTCATCCCATATCCACCTCATTTCACAGAAATGTCAAATTTCTCACACACCCTCCTTGCCTACCTCAAAAGAACTCATTGGACTGAGATCCTCAACCCCTTTGACTCCTGTCCTCTTTATTGGGGTAACTCTGGAAAATACAGGTTTTTTAGGTGGTCTCTCAGCAGCATCTACGTCAGTCATTGCATCAAGTTCCTCTGAGTATGGTGAAACACATTGGTGCTGGGGTGGAAGAAAGCTTTATGAAAAAGCATTGTTTTTCCCAGCTGGCTTCACCCGAGTGCAGCCAGGATGAAGCTCCTCACTCACACACCTTGGCTTTCTGCCTGCACAAGGTCTCCAAAACACACAGTGGGTGGGGAACGGGGGCTTTTCCTTTCCCACCAGCCAACAAATCACAGCCAAACCACACCAGTTTTAACCTATTTTTACATCCAAAGGCAATCCAGCTGATGAGATAATGACTGTGGGAGCAATGCCACACAGGGCACCTGGTGACACAGCTAAGGAAAAGCTTGGACTGTCCTCCAAATCACTGCCAGCATCAGAGAAATCCCCAGGGGAGCTGCATGGGTGCATCCTGGCTGTGGTTGTCTGCTCACACCTGGCTTCCTTCCCTCACACCAGTGGTGGGGTTGGCTGCTCTGATGGGTTTCTACCCATCAAGCATCGATGGAAAGCTTGGAGGAGGGCATGGCCATTTGCAGCACTACACAAGGGCTGGTGAGAGGACTGGGGGAGGAAGCCCATCGCAGTGGGCTGCTTGGGTCTGGGGTCCAGGTTTGTAGCTTTGCTGTTTGTCGTCTCTCTGGGGATGTGTTGCAGCCTGTGGGAGCACCAGGGTTAGGCCAGAAGGTGCTGGTCAGTGCTGGCCTGGGAAAGCAGCTGTAACTGTCGCAGCCTGGACGTGCTTCTTAACATGTCAGAGATGCTGTCTGACAGTCTGCTTGCCCAATGCCCAATGCATGCAAGACCCATAAAAAGCATGTTGTCATAAGGAAGAGTGGACCTCCTTGGGGCTCCTTGCTGCCTCCAGCTCCAGAGATGGCACTGAGCTCCAGAAAAGGATGGTGAAGGCTCTCTTGGCCGTAACACTCTTGCCATAAATCCCACGATGATTCACTTGTGTGCGGAATTAGAACAATGCTAATTTTTCAGAAAGCTTCCAGCAAGTGTAGTTTGTGTGTTCTTTTATTTAACCTTTGTTAAGACATTTGCAAGTGGTCCGGTCCTGCCCCAGCACACAGGCAGCCCCTGAAAGCCATGAGAGGTTCTCCACTGGCTTTAAGGAGGTTGGAGCAACTCACTCATTATCATACCACAGCCAGGTCATTTCTAAAGCAAGATTGCAGGAGTGATATTTCTCTGCCAGGCTGGGCCCTGGGAACGCAGGTGCCTCCTTGTTATATTAGTTTGTTGGAAATGTTTATGGGAACATTTGAGGGAAGGGTGGCTTCAGCCCTCCACTGACTGGGAGCTGTTTTCTGTCATAAAAGCCCAAGGCCTGAGAGTGCATCCAAAGCAAAATGCTCAGGGATAAAACAGCAGGAGTGGGAACTATTTTTAAAAACTTCAGTAAATGTAAATGTACTTCATTGTTCCCCAAAAGTTCTGATCAGACTTACTAAAACTCCTTGAGAGGTAGGATGTGGTAAATACAACCCAGAAAGAGTGATGCACCCCTGTAGCTTCTTCATCATCACCAAAACCTGTGATCCCATCACACACCTTGCACCGCGAGCAGACATGAGAACACATATGGTATATTTTCATTTCTTAATGAGTATGTGAGTATCTTTTTACTGTGACCTGAATTAAAATGAATTATCATTCAGGGACACCAAAACTTAAGTAGCATGGAAAGGACTTTCTGCCCCTGTGCCAGCTGCGGCTCCCTGCATAGTCAGAGAATGTTGCTTCTGTGCCTCTCTTCCCATCCTCTCCCCTCCAGTCTCTGCAATCTCCCTCTCAAGCAGTGGGTCTCCCTATTAAAATCTTAGATGTATAAACTGCTACTCAGAGCCCCTCAGACCACCCGCATCATTGTCCATGCCGTGGCCCAGCCTTGAACATGGAATGAAAGTTGTACGGTTTATGTAGGGACCCAGGTTCCGAGGAGGATATTGGCCCCTTTCCCAAACCTGATGAAATCAGGGAAAACTCCTCCTGTCACTTCAATGGGGTTTAGTAAGAGCCTTTCATGAGCACGGTCTGCAGCGTGCTCCTGCCTGCTCGCTGGCCGCTCTGACCTGACCTGTCAAGAGCCTGATATCTGTGCACTTTGCTCTTCCCACAGTGTGTAAGAGAGGATATGAAAGAGGATGTTACAGAGTCAGGACAGTAATTTTGTCTCTTGGCATCCTGCTTTGATAAGAGGAGAAGAAAAACAAACAGTGCCATAACTATCATGTTCAGGACAAACTGCTTGGCAACAGCTCTTAAAAAAGGAGGAAAAGCCCAAATGTCTCTTTACAATTAGGTAAAATTATTTAAAACCACTTATCCTCAGAGCCAGTGAAAGCCCAAATGCTGGGCAGGACACAGGGCTGCAGAATGGCCCATACCCCCCCTGAACAGCACTGAGGTATCCTGGCAGCACAAAGAACAGTAATTTGGGTGTCCTGGCTTTTAGAAGCCGCTGTCCTGACTGCTGGTCTCCAGGGGAGAAGGTGGCCCTGCCCCAGCTCTCAGTGCATTTCTGCTGCCCCGGGCCCTGTGTCCCCCTCCTACTACTCTAAAACTCACTTTCTGCTTAGTAGAGTGATCATGGAGCCCAGGGGTGGCAGCAGGAGGGCTCAGGACTTGTTCAGCCTGGAGAAGAGAAGGCTCCTGAAGGGGAGACCTTAGAGCAGCTCCAGTGCCTAAAGGGGCTACAGCAAACCTGGAGAGGGGCTT
>JANHGB010052840.1:0-25211 GCA_026283785.1 Coracopsis vasa
TTGGAAAAGACCTTAAGATCATCAAGTTCCAACCCCCCGCCATGGGCAGGGACACCTCACACTAAACCATGTCACCCAAGGCTCTGTCCAACCTGTCCTTGAACACCACCAGGAATGGAGCATTCACAGCTTCCCTGGGCAACCCATTCCAGTGCCTCACCACCCTAATAGTAAAGAACTTCTTCCTTATATCCAATCTAAACTTCCCCTGTTTAAGTCTGAACCTGTTACCCCTTGTCCTACCACTACAGTCCTTAATGAAGAGTTCCTCCTTAGCACCCTTGTGTCCTTCCTATTTATTGATATTTAGTCCCCCTGGTATGAGGAGTTGAACAAGATCAGTGCCCTCAAATGCAATCCAATATTTTCTGTGGTACCGCAGAGGCAGAATAGTCTGGTGTCACCCATAAATGCCATTAGGCTCTTACACCATGAATACAAGCTTGCTTTCAGTACTTATTACAGGCAGAAACAAGCTGAACAGAGGATTTATTTGGCTCTGACGGTGCCCTCTTTTGAGGACGTCACCTCACATTTTCCTGCCAAGAAGGATAAGACCTTGCCTGCTTTGTGAGCTTTCTGGCTGGACCCCAAGTCAGACCTTTAAGCTCTTCTTGCAGCTTTGTGCTTTCTGAGGAGCATGTGCCTGAACCAGTAATGATCCTTATGAAGTGGACGGATCACTTGATGACCCAAAAGTAAAAGTACCCATGAAAAGATGAAAAAAATCACCAAGCACATCACTTCAGGATGGTCACAAATGCAGGAAGGCTTGCATCATATTTCTAAATGCACCAGCTTTCATACTTCATTTTGCTATACTAAATTTAACCACAGCAAAATTGAGTTCAACAGGGCTCATCATCTGAACAGTGTGGACAGAAGCGTGTCTCCTGGCTAAAATAAACCTGCTTTGACTTTGTTTTGTTCAGTAATGAATCCTTGAACAAATTAGTCCAAAGTACAGCTCAACAGAATTCAGAAGAGACGATTGATGCCCAACATGGCTCTGCTTGGCTTTGAGTTATACAAATGTAAGATTTTGGAAATTTATGGTGTGGAAATGTTATTGAAACCACACATCCATTTGGGTGGTAACTGGAACAGTTATCACTGGCTCAGAGGGTTTCTAAAAGAATGGAATGAACCTCAAGCAAAACCAGAAATTATTTAGTGCGATAGAAAACTAGCTAATTACTCAACATGGGGCAAGGATTTGTTCATTAGAACAAGCAAATGCTTGCCATGTTTGTTGGCATCTCATGATCAGTTAACAAACTGTAACTCTTCTTTCAAAACAGTTTGACAATGTAATTTGAAATGAATAAGAGTCATGGGACTGACCCCATTGGGGTGGTGTAAGATAAGGGTATACCAAAGGAATGTGATGGAAGTGCAGAAAAATATCTGGCCACTATGCCCAGTGTGTATGTGCCCCTGTGAGGCAGCAAGTTTAACAAAGCCGGTATTTTTTTTCACTCATTACTATTACAGCCAGACAGATGAAAGCACAGGGATAAAAATATGAAAATATTAAAAACTTATGAATACTGGTAGCTGTAGATGAGCCTTCAGAAGTGTCAGAGGTCAGGTAGCATAAAGTAAACTCCTAATCCTGCTAGCCAGGGACTGACAGACTCCAGGCCTGAACTATGGCAAAGGAATTTATTCTACCAAAGTGATGGATTGAGGTTACTTTTCAGCAGCAAGGTCACAGCAGTGAGATAAGGAAATACAAGGGAATCTGTTACTCATCACAGGTTTATCCCTCTGGACCACAGTGTTGCTACTCCTAATTTGCACCAGTGCAAAGGTGAGCTGAAGATGATCACTGCTGCGTGAGTGGTTGTGTAAATAAAATGCGACGTGTTTCACCAGCTATGCCAACAGTGAACTCCTCTTCTATCATCCTGGTGATTCCCTAAGGGTCCAGGTTGGGTACAAGGTCAGAAGGGATCTGTGGTGCCTAAAGCAGGTCTCCTGCTCCAGACAAAATGATCTCTAATGGTGAAGAGCCACAGACTGATCTACACCACTGCCTGGGTACAGTCCCATTCCCAGAACTCCCTCATGGTCTCTGAAATGCCACCACCATATCACAACTACAAACTTTCGGGGTATTTTAGCTGGCCTGGCAAGCCATTGATGGAAACCTCACTGGAGAGCTGTTCTTCACACTTGTAACCCTTGCATGATGGATGGGGTACTTGAGCAATCTTGGGATTTTCCCTGTGGCTTCCTGGAAGGAACCAAGCAAGTTCAGATGCTGTAGTGATGCGACAGCTAGAGGCTCTCATTAAAAAATATGAGAAAACATCTTGTCTTCATTCACTTAGAGGGAAACAGGGTGGCTGAGAACAGAAAGGGGAGCTAGAAGCAGAGCTCAAGTGGTTTCTTCTACAAGATGGTGAAACTGTCCCCAAAAGTGCTTTGATTTCTGTACTTTTTGCTCTTCAGCCTTCCCAGTTTTGCTCAGCCTTTCTATGCAGTTAGCCTGTGGCTCTAGGCAGAAGAAGAGGAACTTCTTTGATTTTCAAAAGGGCAAGGACAGACTACCCAGTGCCGGGAACTGAGCGTATTGACCCTGATCCTGTTCCTGGTGAAACTGAAACAGCGTTAAGACCCATAAAGTAAGGTGTACCCAACAAAAGCAAGGATAACTGAAGTAGCTTCTACTCTGATCTGAACTAGAAGTGGCAGACATAAAAACTGTGGCTCCACAGCCTAAGCTATGAAGCTGGCTATGAGAAATCTGCAATAGACTTACAATTCCTACTCTTTAGCAATGGAGAAATGGAGATGGTGGAACTCAGCATCCTGCGTGGGGGAAGCAAAACAGTAAGCAGGACTAGAACCCTAAACTTCCAGAAAGCTTACTTCAGCCTCTTCAAAGACCTACTTAAAGGAATCCCATGGGATAGGGCTCTAGAAGAAAAGGGTGTTCAAGAGAGCTGGTCAATATTTAAGCACCACTTCCTCCAAGCCCAAGACCAGTGTATCACCATGATGAAGAAATCAGGCAAAGGGTGCAGGAGACCTGCATGGATGAGGAGGGATCTCCTGGTAAATATTAAACTCAAGAAAGAAATTTATGGGATGTTGAAAAAAGGACAGGCCAAGTGGAAAGACTATAGGAACATTGTCAGGGGATGCAGGAATGCAACAAGGAATGCCAAGGCCCACTTAGAATTGAGTCTGGCAAAGGACATCAAGAGCAAGAAGGTCTTCTACATCAGCAGCAAAAAGAAAGTAAGTGAAAATATGGGGCTTCTGCTGAATCAGATGGGTGTCCTGGAAAACAGAAGACACAGAGAAGGTGGAATTACTGAAGGCCTTCTTTGCGTCAGTCTTTACCACTTTTCTGTGATTCTGTGAGAAAGATACCGTCCATGTTGGTGCTATGTTTGCCATTGAGAGATACTACTTTGGCAAACCGCTGCCAGCAGGGCGGTTGCAGGGTTTGTGTGTTGTGGTTTTTTCCCCTTTGCTTACTTCAGTGGAGCAAATAATTTCTTTCCTTTCTGAGCCTGGAAGTTTCTGGCTTTTGACCCCTCTGTACAAATGAGGCAGTTCAGGGTCAGCCTGTGGGTGAGGAAGGGGTCAAAGCAAGGGGTATCAGAAGGATGGCTCTGGAGAGCATCAGTGCAAACATTTTTGAAGGACACTGAAAAATTATTCCTGCTATGTCTGGTGTGGAGCCATCGCAGCCAGAGAAGATGAGCTGAGCTGAGGGTATGGCAGGGAGCTGTCAGGTAATCACTGCTCTACAGCTGTGGTTCTGTGCGATTCTCAGAGGAGGGCCTTTTCCTTTATTTGTCCTTTCTGATCTCCTTGGCTGTCTCTCCTCATTCACCAAGATTATGTACTGGAGAGAGGAGAGAGAGTATACTGGGTTTGGCTGGCTTACAGTTTAATTTAATTTGGTTTTGATGCCTTCACAGGTACACAGACCCATCTGTAGTGTGCATGGTGACATGGGGGGTGGAAGGGTGATAACCAAGCAGAGGCCCTCTGGGAGGGATGTTTTGCTCTGTGGGCACACTTGGGAGCTCTTTGTACATGCATCAGCAGCAGAAGGATTAACCACTGGGATGTGGTACACCTCCATATGTAAATGGCAATGTCAGAGGGATGCAGGGTTGCAGAGCTCAGTGCTGGGGCTGAGGTTTGTGGGGGACACCAGGGCAAAGATGTGCCAGGGGGACTTGAAACACCTTCCCAGAGAGCACCTGCATCCAGGCCAGGCCAGGGAGAAGTAGGATGCTGCTGCACGTCCAGCCACTTCTGTGCAGACAAACTGGCCCCAGCAAGCAGCCCACACAAATTGTGGTGCCTTCCCACAAGATCAGAATCAATCTCTTCAGCTTTACACTGTCATCTTATTTGCTTGCTTAATCTTTCCTATATACCTCATAGACAGTGCAGGGAAATGTGTTTTTTCTGGTATGGCCATGCCCATGTGCATCTGAGTAAGCTGACATTGTCCCAGCCTGAGCTTTCTCCATTCTAATGGCTTCAGGTTTAATCATAAAGCATTGTTATAAATAATAAATTGTGGGAGATGACACCTTCCAGTAAATCCCGCTGTGTCTGCTTGTGTTTGGATCACTGCATTACACTAAAGTCAGCTGCTCAGGAGCTATTCATGTGGGGAGGCACAGAGTAGATGAGGGAGAAAGGGAGAGGGAGAAAGGCATTAATCTGCTTTGTTGGATGATGATTAAGGGGCAGGGCTGGGGTGACTAGGTTGATACTCAGAGTGGCCTGACAGCTCCATGACAAACCATGGGCAAAATCAAGGCTAAGTCCAGCAGGAGCTGGATGAGACAGCTGTGTTCTTGACTCAGTGTGAGGGGGATTTAAATCATTAATGGACTCAACCGGGAACTCCGGCAAAGTCATCATTTGGCTACCCGGTGAGGGCAAGATTAGTAACCAGGGAAGCAGAGAAATGGCAGGGAACTTCAAACAGTGATCAGAGGATATCGTATTCTACTTTTACGATGGTTCCACAGGGATTCAGGTGGGATCTGTTAACCCCACAGTGAAAATCGTCATGTTGCTTGTACAGCTGGAACACACCAGCCCTCAGGACCAGGGGACACAGGATCAGGAGCAGAAGCATCTCCCAGTAAAGGTGGGCTGTGCAGCCCTGGCTGAAGGATGCACATCTCTCAGGGGTCCATGCTTCCCTCTCTGTGCAATATGTGCTCTATCATCCCAGCAGCCTGACAGGCTCACTCACATTTCACTGCATACAAATGCCCTGAATCCTCTCTTCAAAAGTGACTCAGTTCAGGTCCCCACAATGTTTGCTTTTATGACACCCCTGCATAGCTAACCATTGATTATTAGTGTCAATGGTGAAAAATGGACTTTGCAATCCTACCTAGAAATGGACTGGTTGGAAAGTCCTGCTGCTCACCAACCTATTTTAATGAAAGGAAATGACTAATGAAATATGGTGATGTGAACAAGTGCATGCTGGCTCCGGATTGATCCAGAGCAATCACAAGTTTGGGGCTATCTGCCCTGTGGGGCTGAAGGTGGCATTGCCCCCACCAGCTCCATCCTTTCTTCTGGCTGAAGGTCCAGTTCACAGGCCCTTTGTTTCTGGGACATGCACCCTTAGCTGGGCCATCCCACTGCTCAGCCACCACCACTGGGGGATCAGTGTCCAGACTGGGGTGGGAGCCACGGGTATTGCTCCAGCTGTGCAAAGCAAGGAATGTCTTGTGTTTCCAAACATCCCTTATCGCATCGCCCTGACTTTGACTCAGCCCATCCCTAGGGACCTTATGAAATATAGGAATCTGAAAGGCAAATTTTGGTGATGACCTGAAATAGTGTTGTCAGTGAAATATTGTGCAGTGCTTTTGAAATAAGAGGTTATTTTTTAAATAGAATCATAGAATCGTAGAATAGTCAGGGCTGGAAAGGACCTTAATATCATCTCTGGCTATTTATTTACTTACTCAACACTCTAAATTTTTAAGCAAAACTGTATTTAGTTATTGTAGAATGAAACATTTCCTGGTGTTTCAAAATAATTCACATTTTTCTCTCATTTAAGTTTTGTGTGGCTGTTTCTTCTTCTCTGCTTTTCCATCCTGAATACTACTATCTGGCAATAATGGAACTTGGAGAAGTTCTATGAGGGGGAGAAGACATAAATTGTTCTAATCTTCTGACTAGAACTGCTCCCATTTCCATCAGTTCCTAAAGCCTTTGCTGAGTGGGCAGTCACCATGCCTGCCAAGGGCTGCTGCAAAGTGCTTGTCCTACACTCCTGCCTGTAGTATTTCAGCCTTCAGCCAAGATGGAGAGTGCTGCAGACCCCAGCATTTAACCTTTCAAAGAGCTCCTCTGTCTCAGAGAGGTACCATGCAAATCTTCTCTACTTAATTTCAGTTCTTGGCCTGGCCCTGAGATATTGAGCGATTATCCAGAGAAAAAGCCTGTGCTGGGTGATCAGTGGAAGTGGTAAACAAGCTGTCAAGAACTCTTCCAGGAAATACCTTATTTTTTTTTAATCATTTTTACATGAGAACACGAGGGGGGTAAGTAGAGAAACCTAACAAGTGTATTCACTTGGAATTAATACCATCTGAATGAGACACACAGGCTTCCCGTTAGCTAGCAATAGCACAGACATCTTGGGACCTAGATTTTAGGAACCGATGAAGAATGACAAATGCAAGTGGCATAAGTACTGCAAAATTCAGATTTTTCAAGACAGCATTCACCAGTCAGGCTGGTCGTGTCCTTCCAGCTCACGGAGGCACACTCCTGTTCGGAATGGCTATTCATTCCCTTCTGGGCTTGGAGAAGCCAGAGGCTCGGCTGCTTCAAATCAACAATATCCCCATCACCACCCAGAGCCAGGGGAGTTAAGGCATTTACACCGGTGATATTACTCAGGAGATATTACGGTGACACTACTCAGGAGATTTGCTGAACAATCTTAGGGAGGGCAGAGAGCTGAGAAAGGGCTTGGCAGGAGCAAAGAGTTTCTGACCTCTTGTCCTGACCCTGGAAGTTGCACCTGGTTTAGGAAAAATAATGTGTTAATTTTGTTTCCCTCTAGCTTTCTTGTTTGTTCTTCCTTTTTCCCAGCACCAAGCAAAAAGGAGTCCACAACGGGCCTGTGAGCCTCCTCACACATCCCAGGGATGCCTGTAGCTTCCCTCATCTAGCTTCATGGGACTCAGCCCTTTCCAGAGGGCACAGCCCATCTCCTAGATGCACTTCCTGGCCAGCACTCCAGCCACTGGAAAATTGGGTCTCTCCATTGCTTTTACACAGCAATAATCTTCTCTTTTCTTTTGTTGTGAGTCAGTCCAGTGAAACTGGAATGAAAGCAGCATCTAACAGCAATGGTGGGAGTGGGACAGCACTGGTATCAGTTCACTTGGTGTCAGGAGTGACGATAACATTATACTTGGATCAAAGGGTCACCATGTCTATAAACATAGGAATGACTGTAAGTGAGAGTTGCCCCAGGGATGCAAGCTGACATGGTCTTTAAAGACTGCTCATTTGTGTGTCTGTATGTGTTTAATAAGTTGAGGAGTTTGTTCAATAATTGCTATGGTGAAAGCGAGCCAGCAATAATGCAATGCAATATTCATAATTATTTCATTATTATTATCACAGAGAGAGTTTTTCTTCTGTTTACCCTTGAACACTCTTGCTCTTACCCTGTCATGATTCTTTATCCTGTCTCTGGATTCTTCTCTTGTCTCTAGGCCATGTTTTCCCTTTGGTCCCATACTCCCTCATATGTACTCAAGTGTGATGCTTATCTCTTTCACCCTGTCCTTGCTTTGTGCCATCTTCCACACCATCCCCTCCACCAGGAACATAATTTCCAAGGTGTGCTGGTAGCTCTTGTACGCAACATCATCACAATGGACCACATTCTGTTCCTCACTCTTCTCACCATTTTATGCTGTGTTTCTCCTATACCTTTCCTCCTCTATTTCCCTTTCTGTGTCCTTGGATTTGGTGAGTGCACAAGGCAAGCTCTTTAACTCTTCACCACAATTAGGCAATGACAGAGCTCCAGGGAAAAGGAAGCTCTGGATCTCTTTGGTGAGAACCAGGGTGCCCATGGGCAGCAGCACAGGAAAAGCTGAGGGAGCCACACAGCAATTCCTGGTTGAAGTGAGGCTGAGAGTGGTGTAACAGTGGGGCTCACTGCATGGGGTCTTGCATAGGGTCATAGTGTGCTTTACGCATCCTCCCACCTCCAGGCACTGGCATCTTTGGCTATGAAGTAGTTGTGATAATATTCTATTCTAGTCATGTCATGTCATGTCATGTCATGTCATGTCATGTCATGTCATGCTGCCACACTTATAACTTAAATGTAACATTGGATCAGAGCCTTCTGACTGCTGGACATGACCCACCCATTGCACACACTCAGAAGTGCTAAAGAAAGGTAACGACAACATACACGTCTCTTTCATCAGTGGATCTTGGAGTACTCCATGAAAAATGCCTGGGCAGTCTTCTTTGCATGAAGGGGAAGCTGAGGCTCCTAAAGGTCTTGTCCAAAGCCACACGGCAAGCCAGGATTCAAATCTAGGGATCCTTCACTTCAGTGCAATGCTCTGTGTTGTAGGTCTTTAAACAAGATGACACAAAACACCTCTTCTTCAATCCTCACCTCCCTGGGATAATGAAAATTACTCTGAAGTCCCAGGCTACATTTCACACATTAGGTGCTGTGTCTCTACATCCACCCTCCCCTCTGAACTGAGGCCAGGAGAGTTATTCAAAGCAGCAGAAGAGACTATTGCACAAACAAAAGACCCTGGCATGGACACATGAGGGCTATTGCAGGTTCAAAAGTCACATGTGAGTTCTACTGGCACAATCTGGGCTGGAAATTTTACAAATACGACAACTTGCCTGTGTAACTTCATCTCTTCCAGCAGTACATGCATGATTCATTCAGACATATCTTTACCTCATACTTTTTCCATTCCTAATGAATTATTGGAACTATGTCTCTCTCTTCTCTCTTCCAGAAAGTGCACTATTTCACCAGTGCAGAGAAAAAAAAAGTGACCTTTTTTTTTTAAGTAAAGAAAAAATAATCATATTTCAATCTCTTTTGAGTATTATGATGACAGAAATCATCACCAACAATCCCCAAGCCAGGAAGATCAGTCACTGCTTCAGTCAAGGCCTTTACTTCTTATTTTTCTGTCTCTTTTTTTTACATCCTCATTTATTATTATAAATCATTCCCCGTACAGCCGCCTTTTCTTTATGAACACACTATTCGGATCACATTGTGGTTCAGGTATGTATTTCTGCTTTCTTAAGGTCTGAAACTATGTACAGTCAAATGCTTAGTATGGAGTTATGTCACAGCTAGGGGGTTATTAGCAGCAAATTAAGCAAGGATTAATTCTTCACCCACACAGTTGTTGCAGCAATCCAGATCTGTTTATCTGTTTGGTATGATGATCTGGCGAAAAATACCATGAGCTT
The DNA here is from genome assembly GCA_026283785.1 of Coracopsis vasa. Taxonomy (NCBI): domain Eukaryota; kingdom Metazoa; phylum Chordata; class Aves; order Psittaciformes; family Psittacidae; genus Coracopsis; species Coracopsis vasa. The sequence goes on from JANHGB010052840.1 coordinate 9,508, forward strand.
TTGTGCTGGCTGGCTAAGCAGCAGCTCTAGCAAAACAGCTAGGAAGGATCATAGGAGGTGGCCCAATAACAAAAGGTTTGCAAAGTGGGACATTGGTTTGGAGAAGTGAAGCCTCAAGATGTCTAAACAAGGTTAGTCACTTCAAAGGTACAGCTAGAAAGGTGACTAAAGGTGTATAAGCCTTCCATGACAACTTCTTGTTTGACTGATTGCCAAAGATAGAAATTTTTGCCACAATAATAATTAGCATGTATTACCTAATGTGTTTTTTGGAGGTGGATTTTGTCTAGGACTTAGGATGGGAGAAGCGGGGAGAAGAGTGTTTGGAAAAAGAAATTACATCTTCCAGACACACAGCTTAGCTTATGCTGTCAGAAAGATGTCAGAGCATTCATCAGGACCTGGGGCCTGTGTATGGAGTTGGACTCAGAGGATACAGGTGCAGTACCTGGTGCTAACCTTTTGCCTTCTTCTGGCCAAGCCAGCTCCTGTCTCAGTTTCTCCATTTGTAAAACAGTGCTAATTATACGTTTACTCCCTTCGTGAAATACTTTGAAGCCTACTCATAGTAATGTTACCTACAGGGTTGTTAATAGCTATTATAAAGGAATTATAATCAAATTATATTAATATATAATTTGTACATACATAATAATTAAATTATAATTAAAACTGCTATTAAAATTTATGTTTTTTCGTGACTTGAGACAACATACAAAACAGTTCCCAGTAAAGCAGAAGATGGCAAATCCTTTCAGCATAGAGTAAAACTGCCATTAATTTCAAGCTGGAGTTTTAGTGTAAGCAAACCAACAAAGGAAAGCCTAAATTAGAGAAAAGTAAATTAAAGAAAAGTTTAGGAAAGCCTAAATTACAGAAAAGTATCAAAGGATTCCAGGATTGTCAGTATTCTACTGAGCATTTAAGTCATTTAAGCAGAGGTGCTTTTAACATTGTTTTGACAAACACATAAAAGTAGGAGTAACAGAGTTCAGTTCTCTGCATCAAAAGTGAAGATCCAGATCTGGTTTTGTCCATATTTTTGATCAAAGCTCAGCATCCCTAATTCATAATTCAGACAGATGTGCTGGCTTTTTCGAAACTGGCAAAAGGTTTGATTCTTCCTTAATTAAGTGGCTGTTGGCTGCCAGTCAGAGGGAACTTTACTCCTTCCCACTGGTTTGCAGTATAAGAATAATTCAAGCTTTGCATTAATTTGAAAGCTCTCTCCTAAAACTCTAATTTCCAGTAGTTGTCCAATTTAATAAAACAAATTTGAAATGTAAGCCAGGTTGATTTATATATGACTCAAATTCCCTGGGAGCGTGATCTCCAAAAGAAGAAAAAGAAAAACATTAATATAATGCAGCCAATGCCAAATGCAGAACACAGTTCTGTAACCGAAGACGGAGTGGATTGCATTTCCAATTTACCAATATATCAGTCACCTTTGTTCCAGAGGCTCTGTGACATTTGATGAGTTCGTCTTCTTAATGGGCCACTGGACGCATTGCAGAATTAGGGTTAGAGCCAGAAATGCATTTAGCTTCCTAATGCCTAATTCCCATTAATTTCAACAAAGGTGAGATGAAATACCACTGTGGGGTCCTTTTGCATTTAGCTGTGATGGCTTTATATGTTAGAGGAACTAGGAACAAAATGCAACATTTTGCTTGAAGTGTTCAGCTCCCCTATTGCTGCATTGCTCTGGAAAATTCATCACATCCCACCCCTAGCAGTCCCTTCAAATGGCTAACTTCCCTTCAGAGCCCCAGGTTCCCCCCATAGACTTGTATATGTTTAGGGGAGCAGGAGGTCACTAACCATTTCCTCATGGATTATGGGGACTTCAATCAGCATCTTTGTCATCCAGCTCAGGAAACTTGAGTACCCTGATAATGGCTGATGTGACTATTAAAGACTGAGGAAAAGGCAGCATTAAGTACCCCAACATTTTCCACATTCTCAGTCACTAGGTTCACCCTAGTACCCAGTAGAGGATGGAGGTTCTCCTTGGCCCTCCTTTTATTGTTAATATATTTGTAAAATACTTTTCATTATCTTTTATGTCAGTGGCTAGATTTAGTTCCATCTGTGCCTTTGCCTTTCTAACTTTCTCTTTTCATAGCCTAACAAAATCCTTCTACTTCTCACAAGGTGACCTTCTTCCACAGGTGATAAACTCTCTTTTTGTCTTGAGTTCAAGCAATATCTCCCTGTTCAGTCAGGCTGGTCTCCTTTCCCACCTGTTCAATTTTCGTTTCATGGAGACTGCCTGCTCCTGCACCTTAAAGATTTCATTCTTGAACAGTGTTCAGCCTTCCTGGACCCCTTTGTCTTACAGTACTGTTTCCTAAGGGAGTCTCTCAAACAGCATCTTAAACAGGCCAAAGTCAGCCCTCTGGAAGTCTAAGGTGGAGATTTTGCTGAACTTCTTTCTGACTTCTCCAAGGATTTAAAATTTGATCATTTTATGATTACTTTGCCCAAGATTATCACATGACCTCCAGTCCTTCTCTGTTTGTGAACAGCAGATCTAACCTACATCTCCCCTAATTGGCTCATTTACCAGCTGAGTCAGGAAATTATCTTCCACAACTTCCAAGAACCTCCTGGACTGTTTCCTCTCTGCTGTATTGTACTTCCAGGAGACATCTAGTACGCTAAATTCCCCCATGAGAACAAGTGGTAGTGATCGTGAAACTTCTCCCTGTTGTTTGAAGAACGCTGAATCCTCAGAAACATCTATTTTTCCATTACTGTCAGGGAAAAGACATCTATGACATAGAAATCTCATTCATATAGATTTTTGTTTTTGTAAGAATTCCTTTTGAGTGTGCTGACATCTTGTGGTTGGAAATTTGAAACGTGCCATGTGTGCATCGAGGTGAGGTAATTACTGCATAGCATTCTGGGATCTTCAGCTCTTCTTGGAGACTTCAGCCAAAGTCCCCATGTTGAGGAACATCTTGGATGTGACTACAGAGCATTGACTTCTTTTATTCTTCCTGGGTTGAAATTCTTTTTTCACCTCAAGCTTCATAATTCTGGGAGCAAAATGAGCACTCTCACGTACATTTATTTTCTTCAAGTCATGGTCATTAAATCTCTGTGCCTGAGACACAGTCCAGAACTGTGAGTAAAATAACACTTGCAAGAATACTGCTGTGTGTTTGCCAGAGTGAACTGCTCTTCTTTGACTGGTTCTTGGCTTTCTTTTGTGCCCAGATGCTAGCAGAAGGAGGGAATCTTGCTCTCTTTTTTCCCCCAGTATACAGGATGGTGGGTTGTGCTCTAGTTCTTTGGGATACTGGGTTTTTTTCTCTAAATACTGAATTCCCTGCAAGCCCTTCTTGTCTCATCCTTTTACAGTCTAGAGATGACTTCTTCTATCATTGATGTCTTCTGGCTATTCTTTATTTTTGTATTTTTCTCGTATTCCTTTCCTGTCTGTAGTATCCTTTCCATTCTCCCCATCTTTTAAAACCTGTCTTCTTTCTTGTCTTTTTCTTTCTTTTTTTTTTCACTCTTGTTCAGCCTTCTTCAGCAGGGCTTTTGTTGTGCCTGTCTGCAGCACAGCAGCAGATTCCACAAAACAAAATTCACCAGCTTCGATCCCTTTGTTCTGCTGTGAGTGAAAAGATGAGGAGCGCAACCTGTGTGCATAGCTCAAGGCAACCTAATAAAGCTTCTCAGGGTTACTGTGAATATAATCTCCAAGCTGAAGGTCCAGCAGACAGGAAGACTGCAAGTATCTACAGCAGACACACTTATAGGAGGTAATGCAGAATAGCCAGCTCTTTTGGGGTTAATAAGATGCTTGTGGGGACAAGGGGAGAGTTTTTTTGGGTAGTTCCTGCCTCAGGCATAAGGACTGGCACCCACTGAGCTCAGTGTGATAGTGAGACACAGTAAGAGAGACTCTATGTATACAGTCTGTCTCTCTCTGTTTATGTTCATGATTCATTTGTGCCTACATACTCTTAGGAACAGTAGGCTGCACTATGTTATTAAACACGAAACTGTGTACATAGCTTCTGGGATTTGTATATATGTCTCATAAAAAGAAAAGAAGGGTTTCAGTAAAATTCTGCCCATATGGCGGGTCAGCATGCATTAGTCTCAATTTTTCTGATGTGCCTGTTCTGAAGAGCCATTCAGAGAATTTATCTAGCCAGCACTATAGGAAATTTCCAACCAGGAGAGTATATATATACACGTATGTTTCATAAAGGTTTCATGAAGTTAAAAAAAAAAAAAAAGTGGTATATCAGAAACTGGAAGAAAGGTAATATGATCAAAGTATGCTGTAGCATTAGCATATTCTCAGTACTAAAGGAAAGCTTACAGATATCAACTCAGAGGGTATTTATTACAGATAATGGAAACGGAATAGAATTTAGTGACCTGAGAATGTTAATCTTTTTAGGCAATAATTAATTATTATGACTGAAAAGGAAAAATCTTAATGCCTTCAGGAGTTTTTCCAAGACAAATCTAGTAGTTACAATGTCAGAAGCTATTTGAGAAAATGAAGAGATGAAGTAGTTTGTGAGATCAACACAAGAATGAAAAAATGGGCCTTAGAATAACTGTACACAACCCAGCAAAATTGTTATAACTTGGGTGCTTCCATTGCTGGTTGATTGTATGATGAAGAACAAGCCTAACAGGAAAGTATAGTCAAGAGAGGCAGACAGAAAGCCCAGTCCAGATCAGTTCCCTTGAATGGTTCTCTACAGTAGATTTTTTTTTTTTCCTAGCTTTGTGACTAAGAAAAAAATTGAAAATAAAGTGTTTCTTTTCTTTTATATCTGTATGAGTGTCAGGACGTTCAATCTCCATCCCTATATGATCACAAATAAATGTTATCCTCATTTCAAGGACTTGCCCCAAATGCATAAATAAACTACATTCCCTTAAAAATTAAAGTTTATAAGGGATTCATGTTGGATTGAACTCAAGACTTTTTAGAAACCTTTGTGCTGGAAAATGAACTGTTTGAGCACAGGAACTATACTTCTGAAAGTTCATTTGTAGCTTCATCTGCTTAGCTGCTATATTAAACCTTTTATCATCTTTTAATAAACTTTATTATCAACTAAAAAATGTCTACTTCATTTGTAACTCACAAACTGTCAGAAAAGAAAATGCATTTTTCCCTTTCCTTGCCAATATTTCACTGAGAACTTCTCATTTTATTTCCTAAATTTTTTAAGAATTGTGCATTTGATTTAAGACATATCTTATATGTTATTAATATTCATTTCAAGGTTTTAAAACATAGTTTTGGAAGTCATCAATCTAAAAAGTATAGTGACTGAAAATTCTAGCACAACCTCCAGAAATTCATATTACTGTGAATACTTTCTCTGAGGCCATATATGCTGAAGTGAAACCAATAGCAATAATCCAAGTTGTGTCACATGCTGAGGTTCTTCTTATTGTGACCTCTTAGCACTGACAAAAGATACTTTTCTGAACATTTTTCTGCTGCTTTATCACCACCCCTATTTAAGAAGTGGCTCTTCCTACACTTACAACACTGATAAGTGTGTTACCTTTTTTTCCAGACAATTTTGGCCACACTATTCAGAATATTCCTTTCTATTCTGTGAATGAAATCCTAACATGTTTCTGCTTCCACAAAATGCCAGTAATTTTTGTTCTGCTCTATGATGGGATCCGGTGTTATCAAAGCCAAAATTTTAAGGCGGATACACCTGTGCCTTCCACATCTAGCAAGTCCTCTGGAAGATCAAAATATTTTAAAATCCTCATTTTCTTTAAATAAAAAGGAAAAATATAGTTATTCAAGTAGAGAAGACTCAAGTAAGGAAAATTTGCTTGTAGACATTCTTTGTCCATTGTCCTTGCTTTTCCCAACTCAATCACCTTCTGAGTACCATCACACTCAGATCCTTCTAGATCCTTCTGAAGTCTTTTTGTTACCTGCTCTCCACTGTAGATTCGATGAGTTTCAAGCTCTTACTTGTGACTGTAACTATCTATCTCAGCCGTACTCTACTGTCTCCAAAATCCTGTGCCTTGAGACTGGTCATTAACTCCCTTCTCCTCCCAGCAGAATCTTTCTGCCGAGATGCTTTATTAAGGGAACATAAACATAACTCCAAATGCACAATAAGACAGATGCCACCTGGCACTGTCACAAAAAAATAGAAGATACATTTCTTTGCCGATTAGCAGCCATGGAACAAAGCAGGATGCAATTAGTATCTGGGAAGCCTTTGAAAACACAGTGCATATAGTTGTCAGCGTGTGTGCCAATACAAACTGAATAAGGAAGGGTCCTTGGAACCATCTTTTCTTTCAGAAGTGCTCCAAGCTTCCCTCGCACTCTGGGCAGCCTGCTGGGTGTCAGTGCAACCTGATTTGCTAAGAACACTAGTAAGACACACTAAAGGAAATCAGTTTCCAAGAACAAGACATTTTTTTAGCTGTGTTATTTTCAAACAGCTCAGCCAAATCAGATCCAATTTTCCTTGGAACACTTGAATGCACTACTTCTCAATAAGGAATAAGTATTTGCCAATTTCTAATTTTTTAGGTTGAGTTGATTCATCAGTACAGTTCTTCAGCAAGTAGTCATAAGGCAGTTTATAACAGAAGAAGTCAATTTTAGTCTTCTTATATTCCAGAGAACCAAACAGTATTAATCCAAACACTTCAGAAAGATAAAAATATTTCAGGCTAAGACTAGGCTTGGAAAATTTTAATCTCCAAGACAAACATTTCAGAGTGTATGAATGGGTGAAAAAAAAGGATTTTAGAAGGCAATATTTAGGAATCTACTAGAATATTATCTGTAACAAACAGTAATTAGTCTGAAAACCAGTAACTTCAGTAAAACTATCTTTTCTTGACTTTATAAAATGTATTGAAGTGATGGTAATCATGTAATTTAAAAGGGTTTTCTGACTAAGGGTTTACAAAGGATTAATTACAGTAATTATGCAAATATAAACCCATTGTTCATGCATCTTAATTCATAACCCCAAAGTTATTAGTCATAAACATTACTCCATGTTGGTATATCAAAGTCATATGTTTGTCTGCCTAACAGTACATTTGATAATCAAAACTGACTTCCTTTTCTCAGAGGCAACTCCAACGTTGTTGACAGGCTCAGCTGTGTCCTGCAAGTCTGTTAGAACTCATTGGAACCAGCTGTGCTCAACATGGGGATGATCCCTGCCTTTTTCTCACAGAGCCCACCTTTGCAGCCTCCATACTGCCAAGGCCTTGCTGTGGATACCCAGTAAAGAAACAAAAGCAGCAGCACATTTCATGGCAAAGTTTGGCTCCTAGAACTGAAGAAAGCCATGGACTAAAGCAGTCTCTGTCCTCTGGTTTTGGACCCTGTAACCTTCTTGAGTAGCCTTAGACCATATGCTATCTATTCTCTTAGCACATAAATTACCCATTCCTGAAAGAGTATAAAGTGTCAGATACTATGACAAATATAATATAGACAATGTGAGTAGCAAAGAGAGATAAATTCATCTTGGTAAAGTTCATACTAGGAATTATTAGGTAAGAAAATATTTCCTTTAAGCTGTTACTTTTAGATTTCCCTGGAAAGATCACCCATTTTCTTACAGTGTGTATTCCCCATCTCCTTGGTGACTACAGGTAGGAAAGATCTGTGCTCTGAATTTGTTTTATGATCACCCTTCGTGTCAAACTGCTCAGAACTAATGTTGAAAATGCTAGCAAATATTTTTTTTCTCAGGCATGGAATCTTGACATGAATTTAAGGTTGCTTAGACAATTTTTATTAAGCAATTTGAATGGGAAAGGAATATTTATCTAGAAACAAACTAGCAGCCTTAAAAAAAGGAAGGATGAAAGTCTGACATCAAAAGAGCTTAGGAAAAGAAAATTCAGTTATTGTCTGAAAGAAAATTTTTATTTTGTTTATAATAACTCAGTTTCTTGCCTCAGTTTCTTCCAGGTTCTCCAAGTACTGAGAAAGCAGTGAAGGTGCAGGAGATGAAAAGTTATCAGTCCTTTTCCTTTTATTTATGGTTGGAAACAGGTAAAGTTATTTTCTGGAAACACACATGAAATTAGAATCTACTTGTGATTCTGAATTAAAATTTTAGCTGCATATCTGATAGCATCAGTGACATCCCAGCTTGAAAAGTTCTTCACAAAATTCTGGAGATCTTACCTGTGTGACTTTTTGCTCCCTTTTTGGGACCTGACTTTGGAAAGAGCCATTCATCAGTACCCATGCCAAACTTCTGAGAGTCTAAGGTGTCATTTCAGTGGAAGAGTATTTTTACCAGGGAAATTGCAAGCAGTTCCTGGTAATGTTTTGAGGAAAACAATAGTAATTCTATAATTTCCTGTGGGATAATGAGGAAAGGAAACAAGTCTATCTTCATATATAGGAGACTCAAAACACTATTTCATTCTGTTTGAGTTTACAATGAAGGAGAAATAACTTCACAGAATGGCAACAGAATTACATCCATTGGATGCAGATGACTAATTGCTGTCAGAAAGATCTAAGAACTCTGCAAAGGAAGCTAAGGATATGCATGTAAACAGTGTACAGAATGGACCTTTCTCCTCTTGTTACGCGTGTCATCACTGCCCTTTTGTGTGCTCTGTCAGGGAACAGAAATTTCTTCCTTTTAATTGCTATAAGAATGATGTTGGAACTCCGCTTTCTTCTGAGATTCAGGAAATGATAATGAACCCTTCTGCTTGCCCTGAAGAATTCTCATCTGAAGCAAGAGACACAAGAGCTTTGAAAGCTGTCCCCAGCTCAGTACTATTGATATCTGGCCTGGTACCAGTGAAGGTAGTGTTTCTGTGACTGGATCAACTATCTTGGCATGATTTTCACCTTCGTGCCAGCTGGGAGCCACATTTCACTGTGCACTTCATCTACACACTGGCAGAAGCTAGATTTCCCTGCAGGCTGCTTAACCACCTTGGCATGGCTCTTGTCCAAATGCTGGCTGGAAGCTGGTTCCTCTGTGGCCTTCTCAATTCTCCTGGCATGAACATTGCTCAGACGCCAACTGAGAGCTCTGTTCCTGAAGCCTGCTGTTTCCATCTGCTAATTCTGAGTGGTAACAAAAAGAAAGAGGCTATCCTTCAAACCACCTCAGGTTTTTTGGTTTGTTTTTGTTTTTTTTTTTTACCTGTGGAAGTTTGTGAGGAAAAAAGTTTAAAAAAAAGGGTCAGATAAGGAAACACTAAAGAAACACTGAGTTGAACATTCTGAGAAACATCTGTTCCAGAGAAATTGTAAGTCCAGCCTCTGTGTGTTTGGGTTAGTTCCACCTGGACAATCAAGCTACAGCTGGCTGTAATTAATCTGCGAAGAAATGAAAGACTAGCCTGTGGGATGTTTTGCTTTACCTGCTTAGTATTGAAAATTCACAGTGATTTCTGTATGATATGCTCCTCACAGGTGAGTTCTAGGCTCCTGCTCTTCAATCCTGATTCTGCATCACTTTGCTTTATCCCTTTTTGTAATTGCTGACTGATTTCCTTGACTTTATGATTGTTTGCTTCTTTTCTGAGTGTTCAGTTGAATAAAATTTCTTGATCCTTGACTATTGTAGGTTTATTTTTCCAGACTAAAGGAAAAATATTTCCTTTTTTTTTTCTTTTTTTGTTTTGTTTTGTTTTTGTTTGGGTTTTTTTTCACTATAAATAGGTCTCTCTGGTTTTCACTCAACCTTAATTGCTGAATTCAAATGTCCCTATCTTAAGTTACATTTCCATGAAGGGATATTGTCTGGATACACAGAAATCTGAAAGTCTCTTCCTGACAAATGGCATCAAGTCCAGATTTTGAGTGAAGATCTATATCTACCTGTATGGAGATGAGGACTGTTTATCTATTACAAACAGACAAGATAAGGCTGAGAGTATTCGCTCCTGCAGTTTAATGCACCAATGTATCTTTAGATTTGCTAATCCTAAATGACGAAAAGTCCTGAGTCAGACATGAGAAATCGTGACATTTCTTCTAAAAACCTATGACTATTAAGCATTTATAAAAGCTGTATATCTCAAATGTCTTTGGCATTTGGGAGGTGGAGAGGTGGTGGGGGAGGAAGAAATGTAAAGAGAATGCTTATTACTAGGAATTATTTAGCAGAGCAAATAGCTTTACAGCCTCTTTACTGGAGATATTAGTAGGCAGATTTGAACATTAATACCCCTCCTTTGACAAATGTCTTCATATTTTTCTTAATTTCTTGGCTTCTCTTTATTCTGGCTTTGAGTAAGTCCTTCAAAAATATCTGAAATGAAAGACACTAGATGACTAGCCCCTACGAATTTTGTATTCCCCTGGTTAACTGGTTAGGTCATGAAGTTCTTGTCCACTGTTTGGATTGTATAATAGGAAGATACTATTCTGCCTATTATTTTACAATCAAATAGCTTGCTAATAACTTTATATGAATGCATAAAAACTTGTGCTAAAAGCATGATCCAAATGATAGTAATCCGTGGGCAGGTAGTCACTTCCAAAGGTACTTACAGTGTTTGGGCCCTACAGGGCCAAAAGTTGTGTTCTAGACTTCATTTGTAGTCTTTCAATTTCCATGTTGCTATTTTAAAATACTTTCTTGGCAATAAACTGCAGTAAAAACACATACTGAGAAAGGGGAGATAATTGGTGTCGTGCCAGTTATGGGAAGAGACAGTTTTGCTTAGTCATGGAAACACAGAATGATTGAGCCTTACAGGGACCTCTGGCACTCAACTTGTCCAAGATCATTCTCATCGGGGCCACCTAGAGACAGTTACCCAGGACTGTGTTTAGATGGCTTTTTTTTTTTTTTTTTTTTCAGTATCTCCAAGGATGGAGACTCCAGAACGTTCTTGAGCAACCTGTGCTGGTGCTTGGTTCACCTCACAGTGAAAAGGTGTTTCTTGATGTTCAGACAAAACCTCCTGTGTATCAGTTCGTGCACATTAACTCTGGCACTTCCACTGGGCACAGCTAAGAAAAGTCTGGCTCCATCTTCTTTGCACCCTCCCTTCAGGTATTTATATATTGATGAAATCCCTCTGAGCCTTCTTGTCTCCAGGCTGAACAGTCCCGGCTCTATCAGCTTTTCCTTACAGAGAGGTGCTCCAGTACCTTCATCATTTCTGTGACCCTTTGTTGATCTCCCTCCTGTATGTCCATGTCTCTCTTGTACCAGAGAGCCCAAAACTGGTGTGTGTAGAGGGGACTAGAGTAAAAGGAATAGTAGAAAGATGACCTGCCTCAACTAGCTGCCAGTACTTTGTCTAATGTAGCTGAAGATAGCATTTACCTTCTTTGCAGCAAAGCCACATTGCTGGCTCCTGTTCAGCTTTGTGTCCACCAGGACCTCCAGGTCTGTTTCTGCTAAGTTGCTTTCCAGGTGAGTGTTCCCCAGCATGTACTGGTGTATGTGGTTGTTCTTGCCCAGGTGCAGGACTTTGCACTTTCTCTTATTGGGCTGCATAAGGTTCCTGCTGGCCCATTTCTTCAGCCTGTCAAGGTCTTTCTGGGTGGCAACATGACCCTCCATTCCTTTCAGATTAGTGGTGTCTGCACACCTGCTGAGGGTGCACACTCCCTTGTTATTCAGGTCATTAATGAAGATATTAAGCAAGTCTGTGTCAATCTGTAAATATTTAATGTTTTATTGTTCTGTTTAAAAACTAACTTCAATACCAAAACAGGTTTTTCTTATATTGTAATACTATTGATGATCTATAAATAGAAAGTGGTCATGATAAAACCTTTTTAACCATAACTGTATATAAAATATAGTTGAAAAAAAATCAATACAAATGTCCCTGGTCTTTCAGTGATTTATCTGATTTGTAGAAGTGTACTTTTAATGTCTTAAACAAACTTTAAAAAGCTAAAATACAAAAATAAAATTATGAACAAAATTACTAGAGACATTTTTAAAATTTGGTTTATTTTTCTATGAAAAACAACCATGTGAATATGGTTCTTCTTACTCCATATCTTTGTTTTCTTGGAGAGTATTTGGCATAATTGGAGTATATCTTCCAAAATTGCCATTTGCTACTGCCAGGGCTGTAGAACTGATGCAATTTTATAAGAATTGACTGGTTATTTTTCTCACTGGTGTTCGTACACTGCTGGCAGAATTGTTAATATTCTACTTAATATTTCAGTGCATATAATTTTTTGTTGATATCCATCACTGGCAGCTCACGGGAAGGAAGAACATTTCCATGGTATAGCTAAAAATTTGATGACTATGGGCTTGCACAGATGTAAATGAAGACAGTAATCAGTCAGAATAATCTTGTTACTGTCAGTGGTGCAAAACAGAGAAAGGATTGAGTTTTATTTTCAGAATCCATGTTGGTTTTACAGGCTTGAAATAAAGTGAAAAAAATATTTGCACTGTTTGATGTGGTTTAAGCCCAGCCGGTAACTAAGCACCACTCAGCGACTCGCTCACCTCCCTCTCTTCCTTCCTCCCCAGACAGCATAGGGAGGAGAAACAAAATAATGTAAAACTCTCAGGTTCAGATAAGAACAGTTTAGTAACTAAAGTACAGTATAATACTAATACTAAGGGGAATGACAAGGAGAGAGATATAAAACTGAAGGGGAAAAGAAAAAAAAACAATAAACACAAGTGATGCGCAATGCAATTGCTCACCACCTGCTGACTGATACCCAGCCCAACCTGAGCAGCAATCAGTCCCTTCCTGGTAACTCCTCCCACTTTATATACTGTGCATGACGTGCTGTGGTATGGAATACCCCTTTAGCTAGTTTGGGTCAGGTTTCCTGTCTCTGCTTCCTCCCAGCTTCTTGTGCCCCAGGCAGAACATGAGAGACTGAAAAGTCCTTGATCAGGGTAAGTGCTACTGAGCAAGAATTAAAACATAGGTGTTTGATCAGCACTGTTGTCAGACGAAAGCCAAAGCATAGCACTGCACCAGCTACTAGGAAGAAAATTAACCTAATCTCAGCCAAAACCAAGACACTGATATTCTGATCTAGTTTGGATTGAGAATTACAACATAAAAAAATTTCTTGTATCATAACAAATAGAATAATAGGCTGGTTTGGATTGGAAGGTACCTTAAAGATCACCTAGTTCCACGAGCTCTGCTATGGGCAGGAACAGCTCACACTAGACCAGGTTGCTCAAAGCAACCAAGCTGTCAACCTGTCCAACCTGGCCTTGAACACTTCCAGAGATGGGACATCTACAGCTTCTCTGGGCAATCTGTTCCAGTGCCTCACCACCCTCACAGTAAAGAATTTCTTCCTCTTATCTAATCTAAATCTACCCTGTTTTAGTTTAAAGCCATTCTTCCTTGTCCTATCAGTAGATGCCCTTTTATGCCAGGGCATATTTAAGAATGAATTATTATTTTATTTAATCTACTAAATCTTCTTAACACTTGTGAGACAGCCATCTAAGACTGATCAGCAACACCTAAACAATCATTCATTCTTTCATTTATTCTATTTTCCAATCCAACAATACCTGAAGAGGAAGGAAGCAGTATACTTAGATCTATACAAAAAGATAGCTACTAGGAACCACTGAATGTTTATCTGGAAAGTCTCTTTCCAGCATCAGTGTTTTACAGGGTATTACAAATTGTTGTTGCTGCTATTGTAAATAAATAATGAATTATAGAAATACAGTATTTATAAAATAATAAAGACAACATGAATGGGTTTTATTTATTTTGTTTTTTCATACCTCCCTATAAAATTTCGTATGAACTACATATAAGCATATACTGCAGAAAAAGAAATACATCATTGTTTTCCAGAAAGGCATCTGGCCCTTTTAATATTTCTACTACTTTTTAGCAATCCAATCTTATGTCTAGAGCGTTTTAATTAATAGACTAATTCGATTTCTTTAACACTTTTACTTTTTATCGATGTTTAAAGTATTTATTCACCACTTTTCTGACTGAGTATAAGATTTCAATGAAAATTCATCTGCCTCTAATCTCTATTTTACTTAGTAGTTGAGCAAAAAAGTAATTGGAACTATTAAAAAAAGTTGAGTGTGAATAGAAAGGACCCCCTGTGGAACGCCTGTGCCAAGAAAATGTTTTTATGTCAGTAAAATGTTTAAAATCCCATTAAACCTCAAGCTTTTAAATGAGATTTAAGTTTAGCAAAGACCTTTCCAGGTTCTCAGGAGGGGCTGATTTCCAAATATGTATAGCCAGTGTCAGATTAAGTTCTTAAGGACTGATTTTTCAAACAGGCTACTAGGAATGTCTTCAATGACATTCAGCAAATGTTTGTTAAGTAGATCCTTCAGATTCAGATCTAGCAATAAACGCTTTATACATGGTACTCAGTGCCCCTTGGGAATTTTTTGCAAGGTCGGAGTCTTAGCCAAAGTTATTTGAATTCCTTTAAATTATATACATTAGGTAGTAACTTGAAAACTTGACTACTTAAAGTAAGTACTGTCAATTTTTAACTTAAATAATGGCCTGACTACGATGTTCACATAGTTATATTGAAAGCAGTATTATATTAGAGCTATGAACTGTTTTTCACAAAGTCATATTTCACTCTAATATGAGGCTTCTGCTGCATGCAGAATTGTTTGTTTATACTCCATTTATTTCCATACTAATTGTAATGAAATAATTTCACCGTCAGAACACTCCAAGGTATTCAGACCTGTGCCCTATGGAATAAAATTTTCCAGTCAAAAGGGGCAAGACCAGATTTAAAAAAGATTCTAATTAAATCTAGATCTATCTTAGATCTAATCCGTCTCAAGTTAACAATAGCATCTTCAATTGGAATTACTAGAATATTTTAAAAAATCTCTGTATCCACTGATACTGCTATTATATTTGTATGTATATTTTTACACTGAAACAAAGTGCAGATTTCAGTGTATTTTCACTGAGATGGCTAGTTTGCTAAGGAGGGTAATAGAAGTTATTTGATTGACATACAGAGTTAACATTTAGGAAGATTTTTTTTGTAATTATTTGGCATTTAAGCCAAAACCAATCAAACTGTAGCACACACTCCTCTTGCCCGCCCCAAACACAAACCCAAGGGAAACATTGTGATGGTCCGTGCTATATTATGTGTTAGTATTTATGATCTTATGTGGGCCTTAACTGAACCATAACTGCAGTAGCCCCATAGAAGCTGAAATCAACAGATGTACACAGAGATTTGCTGGCAGGGTTGAAGGATGGTGCAAAATGAGCAATCTGAAAATGAAGGTAGAGAAGGAAGATATTTGCTGAGTTCAGTGTGGACCTCTGATACAGGTGTGATGTAGAGTTATAGATCAGGAAATCTAATATTTAACTAGTTTGACTACTTTATAAAAAAAATCCTCAGAAACCTACCAAGATGTGCATTGGTGTAGAGAAGCCTGTACAACATTGTGCTAATAGTTTGCTGTTGGTACAGACGTTTCAACATTTTTTCTATTTGATGATGAATTTGTGTAGATCACGTAGACAACTAACTTAGCCCACCATTTGCCATTGAACCAAGTCCATTTCTTCTTCTCTTTTCTTTTTTTTTCTTTTCCTTTCTTTTTTTTTCCTTTTCTTTTCCTTTCTTTTTTTTCCTTTTTTTTCTCTTTTCTTTTCTTTTCTTTTCTTTTCTTTTCTTTTCTTTTCTTTTTTTTTTTTTTGTTTTTTTTTTTTTTTTTTTGTTTTTTTTT
>JANHGB010052840.1:34009-50627 GCA_026283785.1 Coracopsis vasa
TGCTACATGGCCCTAGATAATGGCTGGTCACACTCCCAGGTTCAGAGCCAGGTCGGACAGGGCATCCCAGCATGGACTTACACAGACAGGACACTGTATTTTTCTTTAAAACAAAAAAGCCAAATTATGTTATTTTCCAAAGCAGTGTTTCCTCTTAACAGCCTGTTCCTGACCCAGCCTGTCAGCTGTACACTTCACTCCTTGAGCTATGGTTTCAATCCCTGTGGTCCCTCCTCTTCTGCACCTTCTGGCTCTCTAAGTCGTCCCCAGGCCTGTGCCCTCTGTCTCCCTGTATTCATACCCACTTGTTGACTCTTTCTCTGTGATAAATACTAGACAACCTTTAGACTTCCTAAAGATAAAAATCTTCATTTAAGGGCTTAACGCAGTACAGAAGCCATGGCAGCCTCTCTCAGCAACCCCTTTGGATAATTACGGCTGCTGTTAAATACTACTCTGTGCTGCAGTTGGATGTACCCACTTCTTCCATCAAGCTGTGGGATCTCTTTGTGCTTTTGGCTGCTCAGAGTTCACAGCAAAACCACATGGACAAGCAGAGTGAAAAATAGCCATATTATCGCCTTCATTTTTCATAGGGGTGGGGCAGCATAGAAGAAAGAGCATTTAACTTCATTTGTCTTAGGGTAGTCTTGCACCGTAAAATAATTCAAAACCCTGCAAGCTGAAGCCATGACAAAGATCCTGTAACCTCACCAAAAAGCAGTGTTTGGATGATGCTATTCTGATATTCCCAAGTGAAATATTTTGTAAGCTGCCTCTGACAGAGCGCTCTTAACTGTCAAGTTTTACTTTGGATTGCAGAAGGCAAAGAAACCTCAGTGCATCTGTGTCAGGGGAAAAATGATGACTTGGATGGTTTAGCAGTCAAGCCACTCACCTAGGAAAATGGGCACTCTGCTCAGAAAACTATTTCCTTATTTTATCTGCTAAATATTTAATGCAAAATGCGCAGCAAGGTTTGGCAGACATCTACATGCCCTGACCACGAAGTCACAGTCGTATTTGCAGTAGTGCCCTTCTCTGTCTGTTCAGTCTGTAGTTTTGTGCTGCACAGCAGACCCATTTTCAGGAAGAGTGATGGGAAGCTCCACAAGCTCTCACTGGGCTAACTGGTTAGCAAGCATGGATTTGAATCCCTTCACTCACTAAACCTGGCTCCCCCACTTCTTGAACCAAAGGTCCAGCCTCTAGAGGAGTAATCACTGAAAAAGAGGAATGGGAATTAATTTGGAAAGAAAAGCAGCAGCTCTGGTGAGGTCTGTGAAAGGTGGTGCATCTACAGCTTCCTTCAAGAAAGAGTCCTGGGTGGTGGATCCCAGCTGCTTGTAGGTGTCTCCTCACAACCCTGAAAAGGATGCTGGTCCCATAGAGGGACAAGTTTTCAGGTATGTCCTGTGCTGGATAGTAATACCCCTGTTGCAATATCAGCCACTGACAGTCAGTGTGAATAAACCAGTATGCTTAATGGGCCACTGCAGGTGGAAACTGGAAGAAGGGCAGAGGCCATGTGGCCCCCAGAGCCCTGCTGGCTGCCAGAGGGCTCTGTCAAGCACACAGTTGCAGAGTCTCTGCCTGAACGCTCAGACTCTCTGCCTGAACGCTCAGACTCTCTGCAAGGCACAATCCTGTGCTGAGATGCCCTCACTTTCCATAGAGTAGGAGCGGATTATTTCTTAGGGAGTCCATTACCTGTGACGATACAGGAGTTACCTTCCCTCTCACTGACTGCTTGTCCCTCCTCCAGCCGTACACATGTTTCATTATGCTACCACTTTTGTGTTTGGTATAATCTTTTGCTCACAAGCAGAGTACTTTCCAAGGCAGGTCGGTGCAAGAGCATCACACATTTGATTTTTGTCTATATTATTTGAAAAACAACACAGCCTGCCCAGCAGTGCCAGGCCAACCAACGAGGAGAAAAGCCATCCCTGTGAGCCCTCCTGGCTGGCTTGTGTCCAGAGACGTGGTGCTGTGTATGATGATGGCTCCTGTTACCAGCAGTGCAGGAACCAGTCTCAAACTTTTATGGCAGGTGGTGAGCAGTGGCTGCAGCTGATGGTGTGTCCATGTGCGCTGGTAGCATGGCCAGCCCTCTCCGTGTGCCTGGCGGTAGCCATAAACCCCTGCAGCAGCAGCTGAGTCACTCTCAACGCTTTTCCTTTGCAGAGGTACGGCACATATGAAATACATAAATAGCAGCAGCCCTGCTGAAAGGCTCCTACCTTACTGGAGACCAAGTTGAAACTCCAACAGGATCACCTTTTCTGTGCCTCTCCCTCCTCTGAGCTTGCTGTCCCTGCTCTCCTTTATGAGCAAAGAGGGGGCAAAAATCCCACTGCCACAGCCATTCCCCATCCTGGTGGGAGAGAGGATGCCTGGACTTGGAGGGGGGCAGCCCTCACTGCCAGGGAAAGATGCGAGAGCAGAGTAAGGGCTGCATGAAACCTCATTCAGGACTTCAGGCTTTGGCCTCTGCGCTTTTAAGCATGAAGAAAAATGTTCTCCCCTCATCCCTGAGAGAGCCCCCAGGGTGGAAGGGTTTTGCAAACACACAATTTGTGTAGCACCATGCAGGGACATCAGCGGCTGCTGGCCCCAGCACCAACCTGAGGTTGGTCTATGGCATGAGCGAGTAGAAAGGTGAAATCCCCTGCATGCAGGGAGCAGCCACACCTCTCGCTGCAGACCAGACCCTGGCCTCCAGAAAGCCAAGCACACACCATGCTCTGAATGCTGATCCCCTGTGAGTCACGTCTCTTCCCCACTGCGATACTGCCTGGCAAGCTCAACAGCAGACAGCTCAGTTGGATGCTATGGAGATTGCAACACCAAAACACTCCTGCAGCACTTCTCTGTAACTGGGTCTGGTAACAGCCCCAGGCACTGTCCCTCCTCTCACCAAGCAGAGCTACTGTGCAATATGGAAGTGCTTAGGTTTTTGGAGAAGAACACCATACACAACTGGATCTCTTGAGGGTAAGTAATTATAAATTTGTCTGCTGGTGCCTGTGGGGACCAGCAGTGCATTTCTTGGCAGTGCTCACATGTTGTTCAAGGCAGATTTCCTGCGTAGATCCAGGCGCTGGCTGCCAGCCACAAGTAGGATGGAGACAAATGCACCTGCTCAGGAAATGATAAAGGAACTGAGCAAATGCTTTTGTTTTTGAAGCAACATCATTTGGAGAGCTGTACGATGCCCTTCCAGAAGCACAGGCAAAGTGTGGAAATCACAAGCAGCTCCTAATGCCATGCCACATGCTGGGTCTCTCTGAGTGAGCAGCATGCATGAGCTGGTGGCTGCCACAGTGTTAGCGGTATCCTAGAGTTGGCCATGGGGCAGAGAAGCTCCTCACCTCTCTGCCATCCCCAGCCCTGCTGGGGGTCCCATTCCAACCTGACCACCAGTGGGAGTTTGGTGTCAGTGCCATGAGCCACCGCCATGGAGTCAGAGAGGGACACTACTGCTGTGATGTTGTGTGTTCAGTGATCCTCAGTTAGAAGGACTGACTCCAGGTTCGTACTGGTTAATGTCCTGATGTCAAGAGCTCTTATCACCTCAGCAAAGGAGTCCTGAGCAGGAATTAATTTTCTTCCCAATACCTTAATCATTAGCCAGTTTTATCCTACATTAGTACTTGCCCCAGAAGCCAGCGGCTTAAGCTGTAACAGATTTACTTGAGGTGTTGCAGATACTTCTATAATCCCCAGTTACTGAGGATGGCTTCTGATTAACTCAGATGTTACTTTTCACCAGGTTTTTGCTCATTAGTGCACTTTCCTTCCAGCTTACTGGGTGGTTCTTGCCACCTGATAGACACAGGCTGAGTGTAAAGTGCACACACAGCAAAAGAAACCCATGAGCCTTCCTGTTTGGTCACTGAGGAATTACCATGGGTGCATGAACTGTGCATGCAGGGAGCCAGCACAAGAGTGTAACAGTCAGCTAACACTCAAAAGGGCCTTAATCCACTATTATCTCCTGAGTGGTCCCTTGGGGTATCCCACTGACGCGGAAGGGAGATGGCCAGGAGGGTGGTGATCCACTTGTTACGAACTCATCTCTGTAAGAGTAAAATATTTTTCACTTTTTTTACAAAGCTAACATTGAGAAATCAGAGGAATGAACTTGGCATGGATGAAGCTGACAGAGAGAGCAGATGCAACAAAGGCTAATGGAGTGGCAAGCATTGCACAAGTACCATGTAAGTCTACAGTAGATGGAGAAGACCTATTAGCAAAGATGGACTGGGTGGATTTCATCACTGGGGCAGCACATGAAACCCTTGGGTTAAAAGGCCTTTTTCATGTGGGAGATTCCTTTGCAGAGATGAGTCATGGATGAGCTTTACAAATCAGGCACCTTTCAAGCCAGCAAGCTCTGGAGCAGGGCCTGTGGCAACACAGAAAGAAGAAGTGTCCGCCCACCAAAGCCTTTTCCCACACATGCAAGAGCCCAGATCAAACAGTTTCCCTGCTGGGTCAAGGGGTGTTTTCTTGTAGGACACAGTGCCTCTTCTCTACTGCAGCAGTTCTCCATGGTGTAGCCAATGCTCACAAAAGACTTGTACAGCAAGGGGTCACCTTCAGGCACCCTTCTTCAGGTAATTGAGGTAATGGTTCTTCAGATTCCTACCAGAGTCCTGCAAACACAGAGCTATAGTGTGCAAAGGAAGACAGGCATCTTCCCAGCTGTGCTTTGTGACAAAAGGATGGCTTGGACATGATCTCCTGGAAAACAGTCCATGGTTACAGATCCAAGGTGTGAGCAAGTACCTCTGCAGCTCAGAGCTAAATGTCTATATCTCTTTGCAGGTTTCTGTTACTCTTCTTGCCATTTTCTGCAGGCTTACTTAGGTGACTGCTCCTTGTTTGCTTTGATGCATTCCACTCGTACATGTCCAGCTCTCCCAGGATCTGTACAGGACTCAAATCAGAGCTTGACAGAGAAATGTATGAGGTAAAGCCCTGAAATACTCAGCCCTGCAACATCTGAATCCTTTCACAGTCCTACCTCTATATGTATCTGCATGTCACCCAGGTAACTAATAGACCATTACCTTTTCGCTGTTTAACTGAAGAGATGTTTCTGCACTGCTATTTTCTCTTCAGCTGGAAAGAGGAAATTGGGGAATAGAGCTACAGAAAACTATCAGGTTTTAGATGACCAATGGGCATTTTCCCAGTCTCACAGTACCTCTTCACAGCCCAAGGAAAATAACAATAAAAACTGTGTCCTTCTGAAAAAGAAGAAATTTCTGTAATTGATTTTCTGGGACTCATACGGCTGAGACAAAAAAATCAACTAGCCTCATAACTGGACCCATAACCTCAGAGTATGCAGTTGCCCAGTACTCTGTCAGCTTGAGTCAGATGCTTAACCATACTGAGAAGTCCAGTATCTAAATGGCCTTGAAGAACTGGTCAGTGGAGCCTGGCCTAAGGGATAGCTGAGTCAGGACACCAAAATATGACCCTACAGAGTCTCATATGGACTACATATTACCTGGACGCTGCATATTTTTCTCCTTCCTTGTCCCATGGAGGTGCTAGTAGATGCCTGCATGCATCAAATACATACATAGGAAAAAAACACCTCAAAACTAAAACCAATCAAATGACAAGATTCTTGAAAATCAGGACCCAGATTCTGGAGTCTTCTCTCAGTCCAGCAAAGTGGTGTGGCCCCAAGTAAGGGCTAGAAAAGATCTCAGGCTAGAGAGAAAACAGCAGTGTAAACAGCTGCTCCGCATTCCCTTAGAAAAGGTCCATTGTTTTTCATGCACCTGGACGGTGCAGGCTAAAGACCAGTGCACCTGGGCTCCTTCTGCATAAGAGGTGCTGCAGCAGAAAGCATACAGTCTCACATTGGATACTACATGTGCGTATCTCCAGCAGCAGAGCAAATCATGGACATATTTAAGAAGGATGGATGGGGCAGGAAGGGGAAGCTTGAGGTCTTCTTTTATTTCAGGCAAAATATCTTAATGTTTTGTATCTATTTTTTCCATTAACAATTAATTACTTTGCTTGCCTGTAGGAACAGTTTCAGGCAACTTCTAAACTTGCTTTTAAGTTCTCTTTTCTATTCTTGCAGTACTGCTTAAAGCAGCAAGACATGGCAGAAATGAATGACACCCATTTGGCTCCAGTTAACTCTATTGCTTTACTTTCACACTGCATTTGTGCCAGAAAAGGTTTGTGTATCTGGGACGAGAGCAGCTCCCTAAGCAGTTTTACCTTGGGGAGGTGGCTAACTGGATTGGTATCAGCAAAGGAGATTGTATAACTCGGCAGATAACAAAAGTCATGTGTTAAAAGTCACTGGAACTTGTCCACGCCATGTAGACTAAAACACCTGATCATCGAGAAAGTTAAGAAAGACATCTTATAAAAAAACCACAGAGGCAGATACATCTAATAAGACAATAGGTAATTCAGGAGAAGTTACAGGATCTTGCAGGATCTCAAATAGCTGGACTGGCCGGAGCATAACTCTAAGCAGAAGACATCTAGCAAATAAGAATGGGCTTACTTCAGGAGGCCATTGAAGAGGCAGGTGAAGGCTGCAGCTGGACTTTCTGCTGGGCACGACAGTGTGAACATGTTTCCCAGGACAATGCATCTCCCTGCAGGCCCAAATAGACCTCAGTGGAAGAGCCTCCTGCCACCCATTTTTCATATTTGCCCATGCAGTGGCAGCACCATCTGACCAGTGATCAGCACCTGAGAAGCAGTAGTAACGAACAGAGGGATCCCTTCTTTGAGAGCAAACTAAAAGAGAAGAAAGAGAGAAGAGCAAGGATACAAGAGCAAGGATATTAATTTGACTCTTAGAGTGCATTCATGCTGCAGATATAAATGTAGGAATTGAGACTGGGAGACAGCTGTGCAACTCGGGAAGTTAAAATGGAGAGTGACAGTGACATACAGGCCCATGGAAATGAAGGAGCTCCTCACACTTCACAAATGTACTGTTGCAGAGCAGCTCTAGGGCTAGAGAACACACTGCAAGTCTCACACATCTGGCCTCATTGGCTGATCGGCCTTCCTCCAGCTCTGCGTTTCAATGGCACTAGCTGTGTACCCCATGTTTTGCCCATGTATTTGAAGATCAGGAAGGCATTCGCTCCCATTTGCTTTCAGTGATATGAAAGCTGCAAAGGAAGAGGACAGCTGGAATTCTTCCTCCCGTACATGCCACTGCTGATCAATGGCAAAGTCATCTGAACGCACTTGTGTGTGAAGACACGATGAGGGCTGACCCAGCCAACACTTGAGAAATTGCTTGGGATACCTCCAGGAAATAGATTTTTAGCCCCTACTCTCCAGCAGTATTTATATTTTTGGCAAGACTACAGTGTTATTGTGCAAATGAACCGGCTGGGTGAGGAGATCAGGTGTGCCACAGCCACCACCAGCCGGCAGCTGGTCCATGCCCTGCCACTGTGTTCCTGCACAGGCTGCCCTCCGCCAACAATGCAGAGGGAATGTGGTGTACTAGGCCAGAGCCATGAATCTTACTAGAAGAGCCTTACCCATGAAACAAACTAGATCACACATCCAGAGAAGGAAGTTTCTAACAAGAAGCCCAGTTACTGTTGCTATCCAGTAAGCACACTCAGAACAGAAACGCAAGTTGCCTTGAGGAACTGCCTGTTCAGGTGCTCCAGTGCTTGGAAAAGTTGAGCAGCAAAGGAAATTAAACAAAAGAAGTAAGAATGAATGTAGAAAAATAAATATGCAGCTCAGAACAATTCCAATCATGGAATTCATTATTCAGATTGTCAAGATCCAGAACAGACATGTTGACCCAGCTTTAATGATGTAAAAGTGAAACCTCTTTGGCTAGGTTCAGTTGTCTAAACCTAAGCAAGTGGTGCTCTCTGAGAAGACCAGGGCATCCTGCCTTGCCTCAGTTGGCCTCTCTGGAAGGGGACAGATTTATCCCAGGTCCTGTGTTGGATCTGCCAGGCCATGCAGATGTCTAGGGGCCCTAAGGTGCCTGGATGGCACTGTGTACCTGTGCACACGCAAGGAAATGGAGAAACTGAACTGAACCCATCCTTCAGGGTTTCTGTGCAGCAATGGAGAGGTGTATGTGTCTTCAACACCTGGCACCAGAGATGGGGGAGGAACCTCTCCTCCAATGTGTATTTCTCTTTCCAGGCACTGTAAAAAGATCCCCGAAAATTAACTTAAACTGTACATGTCCCTCTCAGAAAACTGAAGCAGTTATTCCCTTCATTAGCCACGCAAACATACTACCCCCCAGTATCTCACTTTTGGGTCTTTGTAGACTCAGTAGGAAACAAAGGATCCAGAAATATCACACCACCAACCTCCTTATGACATGCAATGACTTTGGGCTCTGGGACATTGCTCAGTTGGTGGCCTGGTCCAGCCTTGCAGCTCTGACATCCCATGGCCAACTCAGCCTCATTAGGGGACTAAAGTCATGACAAGCAGTGAAGGGCTGCAGAGCAGATGGAGAAAAGCCCCCACACAGGCATCTTTCCCAAACCACAGCCCACTGGGGCACTTGCACCAGAGACTGCTCTTCCCCCACCACAATGCTTCTGGGGTGTGAAACGTCATGAGAAAGGTCTGGTATTGTCTTTTTAATCTTACTCTTGTTCGCTGCCCCGGAGGGAGCGGTAGCACATTGTAACTACTTTTCCCTATTCTTCTGTCATCTGTCCATGTTTCCATGACACACTCACCCTGAGGCTGTCAGACTCAGCTGCTAGCCCCGAGGGCATCTCCACCTGGCTAAAGATAATGAGCAACTGGGGAGAGGTTATTTTCAGAGGATGAGACATTTAGATTTTACAGAGAAAGGGCATGCTCAGAGAACTGTAGGATCAGCTCTATTCAAAGGTTGAAAAGGCTTGCAGAGAGCAGCAGGAAGGCAGGGAAGAGGTGAGGGAGGACAGGCTGAGCTTTGGCTGTGCAGAGGTTGGCTGGCAGGTCTCTATGTAGTTATGCAGCTACAAGCCAGCCCGGTTCCACGTAGCTGGCATGTGCAAACAAAGCATACTGGAATCTACTAATGTCAGCTCTCTGTGTGCTATGCCATTTCCAAGTCTTGATCTCATCCATCAGCAAGCACCACAGACAACCCCATGTTTCAGGAGTGACTGCCACTGGGACATCTGGTCCAAAGGCAATTCTTGTGAATTCTTGAATTTCCTTCATGAAGTGAATTCTTGTAATTTCCTTCATGAAGTTAATTCTTGTAATTTCCTTCATGAAGTGGCTGTCACTTTTCCTTTATCTGCATTTGAGAAGACTCTTGTCTCATGGAGTGTATTCACCAAGCAAGAGACACAGAGCCTTCACAACAGCCTCAAGAAAAACTGCTTTCCAGACCCAATGCTGCTCCTTATTCATGTCTCTGTCTCTTCTGAAATCAGGAAGATGTGGATCCAAACCCTCATCCTTGCAAAACAGACTGAGAAGTGAACCCAAGACCACTAATATGCCAGGAGGGTGCTCCATCAACTGGAGTATTATGATAAAAGTGGGTACCACCCTAAACCACTGCAAGTGGAGAAACCCAGACATGCAAGTGTGGATGAAATATGCTCCAACAACCTAACGAAACATCTCTGGAGATCCAGAGCTCAGCAGGCTCAGGAGTCCGGGTGGACTTAAGATCTCCCACAGGACTGATGTGGGCAGATGCAGGAGCAGATCCAATCTCTTGGGCAATAGAAATGAAGTACCTTCAGAGTATATTTGTGTTCAGCATTAGACGGCAGCCCAAGCAGAGCTGGGGTGCTTGGCAGCACAGTGCCGGACTAATTTCTCCACACATCATGCTTTAAGCTCAGAAATGTCATTTGAATCTCATCCCCAACTATGGATCTCTTCCAAGTCCTGCCCGGCTGCTTCCTGTGCCAGATGATGACATATTGGTGCATTCCTTATCCTGCACACTTTCTGTGTTGTACAGGAATTCACTATCGGTATCAGAAGCAAAAATAAAGATAACGAAAAAAAGGTCTGCTACAAGAAGTATTCTAGCTTTGCAGGTGCAAACACATGGCAGAAATGAATAAATAAGGGGAATCTTCTGGCTGTGCTGTTCTCCTGCCCATGTGCTTGCATCTGCATTTTTGCTTGAACTCTTGTCATCTTTGCTAAATATTTCACTATGTTCAAAAGCATAATTTTTAAAGGGCTCTCAACAGTAAGAAACAACCCATGGGTTTTTATTCCTCTGCTGCACTAAGAATAATTCACTTGTCAGTAATCACAGTGCTCTCCTGATCAGCTGGTTCTGCAAATAGAGAAAAAACATATCACATGCACATAGAAAATCCCAGAGTCACCTCTCTATATTCTGATTGATCTTCTCCATGTTCGAGCAGTGAGAAGCTCGGGGACTTGGATGGGCTTTGCTGTTCAGGAATTTATGCCATCAGGAATAGGTAGCAGGAAATAAAGCTTAGGAATATAATGATCTAACAAAATGCTTATCAAGTGCCACTACTGCTCCTACCCAAGTGGTGCCTGTACAGACCATGCTGAGATGGTGCACATCCTCTGTTGAGGCCCAGGTGGGGACTTACACAAATAGAACAGTTATGACCTTACAGTGCCACTGACATGCTATCATGAAGGCTGTGCCTGTCACAGGCACTGGTCCAGCACTGTGGCATTTGGTTAATATAGCCTGCTGCATTTAGCACAAACCTCTGTCTCATCTCTTGATCCTCTGCAGTAGCTCACCTCATCACAGGCATCTATGGTCTCACAGATACCTGTAACGGCGTTTCTCTCACCTAACTATAGGTAACTGCTATGTATGTTTCTACATCTAAGCTTGATATCAGGGCTTCCAGGACAATTCAAGGGTCTACAGTCATGGATTGAAGACTGTAGGTTGCATGGTCCACAGAGACAACGAAGTCAACAGCACAGTCTCTTAACAGCCACATATGGTTGGATGACTACAGTCCTTTGGCTACAATGGGACACAGTGTTAAGCTTTTATTCTGTAGACTTCTGAAGCCATGGGAGTTGAACCCTAGCCTCAGAAGTCCATACACCCTATTTCTGGTGGGAGTTAGCTCTACTAAACAATTTGAGGCACCAAATCTCCACAGTCTTGGCTGGCCCCAGCTAAGTGATGCCATGGCTCATTGATGAATTGTGTGCTATGTATGATCTAAGTTGGATGCCAGAAGCATTACAGCCACACACGCTGCCTTCCTTGTCATAAATACCAAGGAAGCAAACTCTAGCATGAACCCTGAAGCCCCTTCCTACCCTGTGCTCTTTACCAATGCCACTGCAATACTCACAATCAGAAAACAAGGGCAACAATATGGGAAAGTTCCCTGCTTTTAGCAGGGAGGAGAGCAGAGACATTTACAGGGAGTTGAGAGCTGTCCCTCATCCTGTGTTGCTGCCACCACCCTTCCCACTCAGGTGCCAATTTGATATCACCTTCAGCAGCAACTGAGCATCCTCCTCCTCCTGCTGCACTGCCCAGCTCCCCCAGCCCCACTCTGGGGCCACAGGCTTCCCTAGCAGGGGCCATCGGGGTCACACAGAGCTCATGGAGGTGCCAGGGGGAGCGCAGCAGCTCAGGCTGCTTAGACGCTGGGGATGAGGAGCAGGGGGGTGGCTAGGGGCTGTTTTCAGCTCCTTCAGTGACATGTGGCCACAGGCCAAGGGCAGATCCCAAGCCAGGGTCTCCCCACTCAGGCCACACAGGCGCTTTGCTGAGCATCACCGTTTATTGCTGCTGCCGGGAGCTACTTCTTCGCCTGGTGGGGTGCCGGGGAGCTGGGATTCAGCTGGTGACCCCCAGTCCTGCCCGGCTGCCGGGTTGCTGCATCCATCCTGCGGGGCTGGAGCGGTGGAAGGGGCCGGTGTACTTGGAGAAACTGGCTGTGGGATGAGGCTGACCTGTGTTCCAGTGGGCCAGGGCTGCCTGGGGCTGAGGGGCAGCGGTCAGCCCTGCGGCTGTCCTGCCCCAACAGCTCTATCTTGTCGTGCTGGGGAGGACAGAATAGGTTGGCTAAAGCATGTGGCTGAATTCAGCATCCCCAAGCAGCCCTCTATACACATCTCTCCTGGGGAAACTGAGGCATGGATCCCCCCCAAATGCTCAGCATCACCCTCCTAACCTCAGTCACCCCCGCCAGATCCCTTCTTTTTTCATCCGTACCTTGCTGGGGAGCAGAGTGGAGGGCTGGAATGTCTGTGGGGTGCTGGGCTGGACAAGCTGGAGGCGCAGGCTGCGCTGCAGCGGATGTGTGATGGTATGCTGGCCCCCACACTGCCGTGGCACGGTGGGGTACCCACATGTAGCCATCCGCTCCCTGCAGGATAGGGTATGGGAACTCTCAGCACCCAACACACAACTCAGCACATGTGGTTTCAGCGCCACTGAGAGAGGGCAGCACAGTGGGGAGGCTGTAAAACCCCCAGGCCTGAGGCAAGCACAGCTGAGCCTCTGTGGCACATATCTGCTCCCCTGCCCTGACCAGGGAGCAGAGCCCTTTACCTTGACTCAGGGAAGGACTCTCCCTCGCTGGGGCATTGCCATCCTGCACCCCAGCAATGGGGATGGGTCCTGTGTCCCCTACCTGTGGATTTGCTCCGTCTTTAGAACAGGGTAGGATTGTCCAGCGACGTGAGGGACCAGCGGTGGAAAGGGCGGGACTGGTGGGATAGGCCTGGGAAGACAAGAGCCATCAGTGGGTGACAGGATACAAATGACCCACCCTGGCTCGTGGCAGCACCCCAAACCCCATAGGCTTGTACCTCACGGCATTCCCTGCCCGCTGCCCTCAGGGAGGGGTCCTCATCCTCCCAGTGACGGGCAGGCTTGTGGAGGGTGGTGGGCAGGATCGGACCCTCGCAGGCAGAAATCCCGAACCCCATGCCTGGTCTGGAGCACCACCAGCACCCATCTCCCCCCATCCCACCCATGCAGACTCCTAATGCGCTTGTGCTGGGTGGTACTCACGAGCCAGGCACTCGCATGTTGAGTTGCCTGTCACAAGACAGGCACTGGAAATCCACCAGCAGCTGCCTGGGGAGGGGAGAAAGGGATGGGTGAGTTGGGAAATCTGTTTTTGAGCCTGGTTTACCCCCCACCATGTCAACAAGGTCCCAGCCTTCTGGCTGGTTACAGAAGAAACGGGATAGGGTGAGGGAGAGTGGTTGGTTGTGGGCTCCCTCCTGGGAAAAAGCTCCACCTCATCTTAGGCACAGGAGAATCCACAGAGGGGAGCACCCAAAAACCTCCAGTGCCATGGGAACCACTGCCACAGGCACCCAGAGCACCATGGGAACAGGGGATGCAGGCAAGGACAAAGCAGGAACAAGGCAAGTGCTGTCCCTATTGCGCTCACTTCCTAATCCCAGCTGCATCGTCAGCTTCCACTGATGGTGTCATTTCCTTGAGCTGCTCGAGGCTGCTCTTCCAGTGTTCATCCAACTGTTGCTGGAATGGCCTCAGCTCCAGGCGATCCAGCTGCAGACAGATACACTCCCTCAGCCAGCAGCTCCGGGATGGGACACTGCATCCCCAGGGAAAAGCCAGGAGCAGGAAACCCCAGGAGGATGCTGCCTTAGGCCACCAAGCCCTGAAGGTGCTCTGTTTGCACAGCGGTGATGAGCCGCCCCTCACCTTGGAGGCCATCTCCTTCCGCAGCTGCTGCTGGACCTCATGCAGCCCCTGCTCCTGGCCTGTCACCCGGCTCAGCACCTCCTGGTTTCTCTCGTTCAGCAGCTCCAGGCTCGCCTCAAATTGGGCGCGACTGATTTTGCTTTCCAAGGCGCCTTTGTCTGCTTTCTAGCAACAGGGAAAGGCAGGAGAACAGTGGAGAAAGGATGGAGGTGCAACAGCCAGGGTCAGCTCATTGCAGGGGCAGAGGCAAAAGCACTTCTGCAGGACCACTGTGCCCCTCCCATGGCTGTGTGGTCTCACTCGCCCCATCACCCCCATGGGGTCAGTCCCACCAGTCAAAGGGACATGGGAGGAGACAGAGGGACCTGCAGCTGGGCTAGAAATCCTGCCTCTCCCAGGCCACCTCTGCCACCAAGCTCCCAGGGGACAAGGGACATTTGCCACCCTGCCCAGGAGCCCCTTGGCTGGTGCTTAGGCCCCCTGAGGTTGTACCTCATCCATTTCCAGCTCCAGGTCCTCCTTGTCTGCCTTCTCCTTCTCCAGCCTCTCCATGGACTGGAACAGACCCTTCCAACACAGAAAGCATCCTGTGACATTATGGCAGGAGCACCCCTGCTTCTTCCCCCCCACCCCAGAATCCTCTGGGAAAGGTACTTTTAATCTCCACAGGGCAAATCACTTATGGTCCTCAGCCTGGGCTCTGCCTGGAAGATGCTCTAACCCCATGGGGGTTTCAGCCATCTACCTCGATATCTTTCTGCTGCTGGCGACTGTCATCCAGGAGGCTCCCCGTGACAGAGTTGAGCTTTTCATACTCCCCTTGCATCTGGAGGATGGCAGCCTGGATGCGCTTCAGCATCTCCTGGTCCTGCTCCAGGGAGGAAAATAACAAGGTAGTGCCACGCAAGGTAGGGGGACTGCTCCGTGGGGACAGACCTGGCTTACTGGGCCAGTGGCCATAGGCTTTCAGTGCCAGCAGGACATTTGCAGCATGGCTTGAATCTCCCTCTATGCTGCAGACTTTACAAGACAATATGGGGTGGGGAGGGTGCAAGGAACTCCCCCACATAACACCGAAGCACAATCAGCCAGGCATGGTTCTGGCAGCCCCCTCCCAAGTCCCCCATGCTGCCATCTCCCTACCTGGCTCTTCCCTGGCAGCTGCCTCACCACCTTGCCCGCCTTCTTCCTTGACATGAGGGAGTCCACCAGCCCCTGCAGCTTCTCATAGCACCGCAGAAGCTTCCCCAAACGCATGCTGGTGTCGCTGCTGCAGATGGGGCATGCTGCCTCCTCCTGCCCTGTGCTCTCCATCACTCTCAGCTCTTCCAGCTGCAGAAGGGGAAGAGGAATCACCTCTGAGAGGCGACAGATGCAACAAACAGTCCCAGGTGCCATGGAGGCTCCACGGCCCCAGCCAGCCAGCAGATGTGGCTGGGAACACCACCAGGACCACCTCACTGAGCCAGTGGGTGGTGGGAGCTACCCCCACACCTCACCTCCTCCTGCTCCTCCTCGGCCGTCTGGGCCATCAACTGATCCAGTGCAGCCTTGCTTATCTGCTGCTGCTCTGTCAGATCCTTCATGTCCCACTTTACCTCCTGCGGTGTGGACCTGGCCAGCGAGATGGGGGCACAGGCAGGCTTAGTCTTCACAAGCTTAGTTGCTGAGGGGGCCTCACCCCCCAACATTGGGATGCTCCCAGCCCTCCTGGGCTCCCTTCCTCCCACAGGGTACGAAACCCTTTCCTGTCCTTTTACCCCAATGGCAGGCTGAGTTGGTTGCTGAGATCCGTTCGCCAGCTGGCTCTATCTGCCTCCAGCCTGCCAAGGGCACTCTCCAGCTTCCTGATCTGGAAATGGCAGTGGGGGCAGAGTCAGAGCATGTGTCTGTGTCATCCCAGCACAGGGGCTCTTCAGCTGCCTCCTCCATGCCCAACTCTCTCAGCATCCCTGCATCTCCCTCGGAGACTGCTTACCTTTCCCTTCTCTTCCTGCAGCTCCCTGGCCAGGCCCTGCAGGTCCCTGGACAAGCCCTGCAAGTCACTGGCCAGGCTCTGCAGGGATGACACCTGGCCCTGGAGGTCACCCACCATGCTAGCATCGCTCTCCTGGCCTAGAAGAACATAGTACAAGGGGACACACTGTCAGTGAAGGCATCTCACCCTCTGGGCCAGGCTCTAAGCACAACGAGCCCCAGACCCAACATTTCAAACACCCCCCACAAGCCTCCCAGAGCTCCCACCTCCCTCCTGGAGGAGCAGGCGCAGCTTCTCCAGTTCAGTCCGGTCCAATTTGGTGGCTTCTAGCTGGTCCACCTGCTCCTTCAGGGCAGCATAGAGGTGTCTGAGCTGCCCAATCTGCTTGAGAGCCTCCACCGTCTCCATGTAGCACTTGTAGGCATTCTGGTAGGCACTGCTGGAGCCTGGGGGCAAGGCCACCTCTTGCAAGTGGGACATGGCCCTGGGATCAGTGTCAAGTGGGATCTCAAATTCCTGGGCTGTCGGCAAAAGAGTCCCTGCTGCCAGGGGGCCTGCCTGGTGAAGCTGTGCGCTGAGCTGCTCCCCTGAGATGGTGGTCTGAGTGACGGTGGACTCCAGCTGTGACCCCAAGGTGGTGGTCTGGGCACCTGTGGGCTCTGGCTGTGTTGGCTGTGCCCCCAAGCTGGTCATCTGCGCGTCCTGAGGCACTGCCTCCATCACTCCTGTGGTGCTAGCATCCCCCCTCTGATCTGAGGGAACGCCTGCCTGCTGCTTCGGGGACGTTAGAGCTGTCTCTGGATCCTTCAGCCCCACTGAGCTGTCTCTAGATCCCAGCACTGAGCTTGCTCCACGTGGGGTTTCCACATCTGAAGTTGAAGGTTTGGTGGTGGCAGACTGGTCTCCTTCTTGTTCTCCTATGGATCTTCCTCCATCTCTACCTTGTTCTCCTATGGATCTTCCTCCAT